>VZTO01026419.1:22686-52873 GCA_013400615.1 Syrrhaptes paradoxus | reverse complement strand
GAAGCTTATTTTAATTATTTTTTTACTGTTCATGCAATCTCTAGTTGCAAATGGGAAAGAAAATGCTGAAAAGTATTAATTAGGCAGAGAGGGAATATTGCCCAGGAATATCAGGTTTCAGAGTAATAGAAATGTCTTCCTTGTGTCAGCGTAGTCATGGCTATTTCCTTCGCTTTTTGCCGTCACTATTCTGGTTTTGGTGCCAGCACTGCATGTGGATTCATGAAGTACAGGAAAGCAAAGCACTCATTGCCCTGGAGACATTAAAGACACAACCTCGGGAGGATCTCTGACTGCTGTGATGGTATAACCTAAATAAGAGGTGTAACCTTGTTTGGCATTCCTGCCGATCCCATGTGACATGTAGTAATATGCTTAAGTCCCCAAATACTGTTGTAAATCTGGCCCCTAATCTACAGCGCACAAGCAGCAGGGATCTGGGAGCAACATCTGCTCAGAGCGTGCGCACCAGCTACCTCTTAATATGCTGTGGTGCGGAATAAGGGCCCTGCTCTCTTTTTTCCACTGAAATCAAGCTGCTTTTAGTAACAACTAGGTGATCACGGACTCAATTCCATCATGGATGTAGAATTGACCATTTAATTGTTTCTTTGGCCTTTTTTTAAAATTGAATTTTTAGGTGCGCTTTCTCTTTTCACCTTGCCTTTCCCTTTCTGTCTGTATTATTTCAGGAGCAAGTTTTCATTGCTGCCTATCTTGCTAAGGTAACAATTGTACTGAGCAAATGGCAAAGGTAAAGAACTACCAGATGAAAGCCAACTGGTGTTACCCCTATGATTTAAAGTTGCTTTTTTATATATAAACAAACGTGCCTGAGGTTGCTGTTTCAGCTTGCTTTATCCCACCCGTGAATCTTTGCATTTACATGTCAGTCTGTGTTCTGCATTGTCTTTTTCCTTTTTCTTTTGTGTGTGTGTGTGTGAGTCATTATAGTTTAACATCATAAAGACAATCTCTGGTGTGCAACACATACAAGTCAGAGATACCATTATAAACTTGCTGTCCTGCAGTGCGTGTAATCAGGAATATGCCCTGAGAGGAAGCTTTGGCTTCCCTAAGATGCTCTTAGAATTCTTGTGTGGCAAAATATCTCCAGCATGCCCCCGAGTGACTTGGTATCAAATGATTTTCAAAGCCTGGGTTTCTTTTTTTGTGCAGTTTTATTTTAGGAATAAACACTGCGAAATCCAGCTCAGGGCTATGGAAATAGGAAGGTCCTAGCCTTATCAGTCCATTTGGAATGACATGTATTTAAAACATCATATCAGGATAATGGTTAGGAGATTCATGACCTTGTTTGGAAGGATGTCCTAAACTTACAGTCAACAGTGTCTCACACCCAGTTGCACATTTTGATTGTAAAACATCGAAACTGTGTAAAATCCTCCACAAAAGCAACCAACCTCACCTGGCTCACTGAAGAGTCACATTTGAATTCAGATTATTTCTGAAGTTGAATAGTCTGTTATTTTGTTCAAAATTGCAGTGTGGCCGCGACAGGAACTTGAATGAAGCTGAGAACAGCGGTATTTGGGAAAACCAGAATATCACGGTATTTATGTTCATGTTTTTTGCAGGCCTCCACACTGCCTAAGGGGGAATCTTTTAAGAGCCAGATCTTCACAAGAAGATCTGATTTCATTTTTTTCACCATCTGGAAATGGATGTATTCTTAGAGGATTGCAACTTGTTTATCATGTTCTAAAGCTGGATTCTCTTGCATGAAAGCTGAAGTGCAAATATAAATGAGAATAGATGGAGTTCAGAAACACTGGAGACGAATACAAAATTGAACAGCAGCACTTCATCATAAAACATTTTAAAATCAGGTCCTGCTGGCTAGAAACAAAACTACATTTTGGTACTTTAATCATACTAAGCTTAAAATTCAGAAACGAAGAAAACAAAGGAGCAAGAGAAAGCTGATTTTGAAACACAATTTGTTATAATACAAGGCACAGTGTTTAGAATTAGAAGAAATACATTTATTTCATGTATGTCTCAAGATAATTTAAATGAATCGATGTTTGATCCACTGAATTTTATCCCAAGCTTTTGTTCATTTTGATGAATAAACTAATGAAATGCCATGTAATTAAAATGTGGTGGTAGTTCGATGGAGGGCGGAAGTATAAAGAGGTTGAAGAAGGGATTCTACATGTGAATAGAGGATAAGTCCATCAGTTACTACTGAATAATACAATGGTCTTAATGTAACACGCAGCTCAGGAAGCCTGTTAACTGGATGTTGCCAGAAGCAAAAATGGCAGATGAGTTGAGAGGATCTTTTTGCGTGCTGTAGGGTCTCTGCTTTCTGGAAGTGTTGGTAGGTTTTGATATTGGACATAAGCAGGACAGGGGAGCTAGGTGTATGCGCAGGAGCCCACCACAAAAACTGAAGTTGTCATAAAGAGATTTTGTCAGCTCTGTGTCCCTTAACGTGATAAAGGTCGTTTGTGTAAGTTAGATAATAGCTCTATCATTGCAGGATTGAAGCAATTAAGGCTTTTGGGTTTTGTTAATTAAAACCAAAAAACTTACATGCTTCGATTTAAATGAGTGACATTTAGCAGGTCTGAATTATGCAGCTGGAGGAGCTCCAACGCTGTCGGACTCCTAGATATGGGCGAGTAATTGCCTCCGGTCTGAAACTTATTTTTTGCCAGGCAAAACACATAATTTGGTGATGTTTGTTATAAGCTATATTTTACTTTGAAAACCACAACAATCCTTTGTCCTCTGAGGAATGTGGAGTTGCGTTTGTGCCCTTTTGATGGGGTTTTCTGTTTCAGCCTTTGTTCTTGGGTTTGCTGGGCAGGTTAATATCTGCTTTGTCAGGATGGGTGCGTTGCGGACTAGCCCCAAGCACCAGGCAGCCCGTATTTGTGTAAGCCCTGCAGCAGATGAGGAATCCAGTTCAGACCTTCAGTCTGTCCTCTGGTTAGAGAAAAAATAGCCATGGTCAGTTCTCTGTAAGTAGCTATTATGTCTGGGAAACTGAAATGCAGAACCATGTCTACTTCTTACATCCTCACTTGCCCTTGTAGGGGTCAGATGTGAAGTAAAACCTCTTCAAAGGCTGTTTTCATCTCTGCACCATTTCCTGTGATGAGACTCATCAATGCAAAGAAATACTGCTGCTTAAGTCAGGACTTTATTGCCTGGTGGGTATACTGAGACCACATTAGAAATGTTGATGGTGTAAGCCCAAAGTGAACTTTTTTTTTCCCCCCCTCAAATCCTCATGTTACAGATTACATACTCACAACGTATATTTGAATGGCCTTCTTACCCTGTTCTGATTGCTGGCAGATGCTGTACAGCTAATGGTGTCATTTCTGTTACTACATCAGTTGTTAAGTGGGCCAGAAAACAGCCTTTAAGATTAAAGTTTAATCAATCCAAGTATTTTGAGAGCAAGCAAGTATAGACTTTATTCTTCTTGAGAATTGCAGTCTACTTTTTGAAATCCCTGGCAGAGATAGAATGTTCTGTCAGAAAATGTCTCCAGTGAGGAACAGCAGGCAAAGAATATTTTCTGTGGGATGGCATGAGCAACCTTGTACTTTAAAGCTTGTATATTAATTGCTTGTTAATGGGCAGCTTTTGGCAGAATTTCTTTTTGGTATGGCCTCAAGAATTTTAATGGAGCATCAGTTAGTGAGTGAAGAAAATATACTTTAAAAACAATAAGCAGTATATTCAGTGGTTGTGTCAGTTTGTGACATTGGCTGAATCAGTCATGTTCTAGTTTTGGTGAATTATAAATTGTATTAACTTCATTTAGAGCAGAGAGAAGCGTTACATTCTTCCAATCCCAATGCAATTTGTTTTTCTGGATTTTTTTTTTCCCTTCCTGACATAAGTGTTTTCAGAAAGGTTACAAGGAGGGTAAACAGAAATGTTAAAGCCTGCATGGACATTAAGGACATTTTCTGTGTCTTGTTTACAGGCCTCTGAAAGTGACTCCTAAAATGTTTTCAAGTTCACTGAACATTTTGTATACAATGTTTTCACAAGCAGAGAGGCTATTACAAGCTTGAGTCTTACAGATGCACTAGTGTATGCATGTAAATATGCACAAAATGTCTTTTTTTTCTGGAAAAAAACACACCAGTCTATTTATCCTGTACTTGTGGAAAACACAGTGCTGCTGAGATGATTGAGCCTCTCAGTTTTGATTCAGATGCTTTCCCTTCTTTTAGTGGTCATTGATTCGAATTTCCCCAAAGCAAGGTATTCTTCCCAGAAAAGAAGGGAAAGATAACGCTGTTTAACAACATGCCTTAAACCAGCCACAGGTAATGTGAAAAAAAACAGTGGGAAAACTGTGAAGTGCAGGAAAGCTTTCAGCTTCCATTGAGCACAGTCTGCTACTTCAAAAAAAGTCCTCAGCACAGGAAGGCTTTTCTGTACACAACCCTTTGCTGTGTCACCCCCTCTCTTGTGTTCTGGCCACCTCACTTGAGAGGAGGAAGGGGAATTCTGAATTGCCATGACTTGAATAAGCTTTAAATTCTGACAAATTGATGCGTGTTTTGGCAAGCTGATAACTCAAAGGTGAGAGCAGAGAGCAAGTTCTTCCTTTTCCTGATCTGCCATGTTCCCATTCCAGCTTGCTGAGCATCATTCCCACAAAAATGTCAGGAGTAAAACTCCCCCTGTAGAACAAAGGAGGACTGGTTCTTCATTTTCCTCACCTCTTCTAGCTTTGCGCCTCATTTCTTCTGTTTCCAAGAAGTAGATGCAGTAATTCTATGGGACATGTGTTGTAACATAGGGATTGGGAAACTTTCCAGGGGGGAAGAAAGGGCTTCAGGCTCCCTGTCCCAAATTATATGTTAAATGTGTTGGCAGAAACTTAGAGACCTTGTCTTTCAGAGAGGGAGTACCAGTCACTTTACTGGTGATGTCTTTTTTTTTGTGAAAAGCAGAGTGTCCCTGTTGCTGTCACACTTAAAATTCAACAGCAGCCAGAAGACAGGAGCTATTGCCCCTCACAGATGTTTCTCTTGGGATGCTGCAGGTCTGGGGTCCTGGCCCTGCGCTGGCTTTGCTGTCTGCCATTCAGGGTCTATCTTGTGATGCCCTTTCTGTCAATGCCAACAATTGCCAATCCTTTTTTTTTCCCCATCAGAGCACATAGTTTCATAGTATGTGATTAGTAGAAAAATATTGTGGAGCCTTTAGGGTTGCTGTATACCTAACACAAAGTGATACTAGCAAGAACCTGGAGAGTTAAACTACTTAGTTAAACTACTTTTCACCTTTAAATACACGCCTTATTGTGTAAACATAAGTATTGTACACATAGCATGACCGCAACCTCAATTCTGCTGTGTCGTTGTCCTTCTGTGTGCACTGGTACTGCTGGGTTGTATTTTTCTTAACGCCAGGAGCTCTGCATGCACAGAAACTGGCTGCTGGAAGATCACCACTTAACAAAGGGTTGTTTTTTTTTTTTATGCAGAGTGGAGATGAGAGAAGGTTAACATCTTCAGGCAGCAAAGATAATGCTGTAGTCAAGGTCTTCATCTGTTGTGGGGACGTCGCTCCCCGTGAAGAGGATTGTAGGTACGGTCACCAATTGTTGCGTGTATGCCACTCGCTCTGGGGGAGGGGCACCGCCAGGTTAGTGAAGGTACCAGATTACTCATGCTTCTGCACCGGAGGCCTCTGTTCATCAAGTCTCTCTGTGTAGCACACAAGGTTTTAACCAGAACATGGAAAAATACTTGAAGAAAACATATAGCATCTGGCTTTGCTGAATAGATCTACTCGTTGCATTGTGTCTGTTAAGGATCTTCCTCTCCATTTAGTTTTAATGCTTGGGAGATTTTCTTAAGTAGTGAAGATTATGACAGCTGAGGTTAGATTTTAACTCGAACCGTTTCCCAACAGTTCCTTCAGAAAACTACACAGAGAGGAGACAAAATTACAAACAAAATACAAAGGTTTGAAACTAATCTTGTGTGACCAGATGCATAAATTGTCCATGCTACTGGTTTTATTTTTTAAATACATTTCATAGCACAGCTTTAAACTCCAGATTCTCTATTAGATATCTCTCAAAATTAAAAGCAAAACACTTGCCAACAATGCCCAGGTTCACTTCACATCCTTTGTTTAAAGTATCTTGTGTTGCTTTGTTCACCACGCTCAGGTTCTTCATCCATCCCAGCTTCCCTGAGGTGCTATTGTGTCCGCTCCCCTGATGTATCTTTACAGCTTCTTTAGCTTCCTAAGTCCTCTGAGTGCTGTGCAGTTCATGATCCTTCTCTCCCTCTCTCTCTTTCTCCCTCCCTTCTCACTGTTGCTGGCTTTGTGCTTTTTCCTTTGTTCTAAGTCTTTCCATGTGCTTGGAATAGCTGTCCAAGGAGAGTTCACAAAGACCCATTTTTCTAAAAATGGTTCTTAAGACTGTACCTATTGCTGGCCACTTTCCGACTCCAAATGCCATACATCATCCTGTGTGAATTTTGTATTGATTTGTGTGCTCCTTTGGTGCCATTAGACTCTAAATTTTTTGGAGCTGACTCTTATTTGTGCAGTACGTTTTACCTAGTGCACATTGCTCTGCTCATCGAAAGCTCTATATAAATAATGAAAACGTACAGGGCTTGCTGGCACAAGTCAGCAGAGAGCTGCATTTCCTGAGGCTCTGCTTTGTTTCCAGGAGCTCTGCTTTGTTTTTCAGTCTGTTGTGCAAGTATTTTACATAAAGCTTCATGTGAGCTTCAGTTCTGAGGCTCCTCTGTCTTGCACGTTACGTAAAGTACATGCAGACCTGTGTTGCACCAGAGTATGCAGAATGCAAAAAAGGCTCAGCCAGCTTCCTTTCTGCTCCCATCACTTCCTCAAATGCAGAAATAAAATAACTGAGAACCTTGCCTAGGGCACGGGAGTGAATACTATTGTCCTGAAAGCATGCAGAGCTGTGTGAGGAAGGTGTGTCACCAGCCCACAGGAGTTTTGGCCAGTGGGCAAGCCGTGTGAATAAACTCTCAGAAATACCTGCTTGGAGGGACTGTAGTTGTAACTTTAGGATATAAAGCAAATTTGGATTAAAAAAAAAAGCATGAATTGATTGAAGAACCCATTTGCCATACAGACAGTGTCTGAAGGCACGGTCAACAGCAGCAACCCCCCTGGAAGTTTGCCAAGCGGAGTTATTTTTGCATTGTAAAGTGCTTTCAGATAATTTTTCTGAAGGGTGCTATACAAATAAAACAACTGCCTGATTGATTTAATGTGAATCTCTTGAATTTTGGCTCCCCTTTCTACGAAATTACATGCGTCTAAATTTCCCTGCTTCAAAAATTAAACCAGATATATCATGGGTGGAATGTGATTAATTTTATTACACACAATAGTTCATTAGTGAAGTAGGAGCAATTTCATGTATTTATGCATAGCCTGCCCAGAATTTTTTTACTGCAGCTCTTTCAGATGTAAATAAAAACATAATGCTCATTGAATTGCTTATTAGACAGCATACAGTAATAGAAAGTGTTTATGGTATTGTGCTGTAGGTTACGTTTCCAAATTCCTGGGGAACATGTGGACCAGACCCACGATGGAGGGCTGACATTTTGACCAGGGTAACTACAGAGGCAGAAGGTTGAATCATTGCATCCTAGATCTGGGCTCTGCAGTGTGCCGACGAATGGCTTGCACGTACCTTGTGGGAAGCAGAAGCTGGAGCACTGTTCTGGAAGCCCCAGGAATTCAAACAGGGGCTGAGCCTTTGCAGCCACCCTTCTGAGTGAGTCCTGTGAGGACTTCCAGAGCTAAACCCAGAAGCCTCTATCTCTGTCTTGTGCTAAGGAGACAGCGTTTGTAACCGAGATCTGCAGCCTACTGTGCCCTGGATGCAGAGGAGGGTGTGTTAGTGTTGCATAAATTCCCACGGAGTGGTAACTGTACGTTTGTGGCTGCTTACTGAAGATTCTCCCTGTTCAAACTGCACAATGTTTATGTGCCTGCATCTGTTTTTGTTGAGTAGGTACCATATGTGAATATGCTTTTTTTTTTCTTTTTTTTGACGCTACAAGTATCTTTGTAGCCCCGTTTATTCCTACATCCGTAAGAGCAGCTGGCAGCTGGATGAGACTAGCAGACCTGTTAATGTCAATCCTGAGTCAGTCAGCAGGATCAATGTTTCGAGGCAGTTCTTTCTCCCAAGCGGCTGATCACAGGAGCTGCACAGACATTTCTGCTTCTGGAACTGAATTCTTTTTCATTATGCGGTAACATCATGTTGAAACACAATTAGAGGAGCTATTCCTAACCCTGCCTGCCTTTGCTCTGGCTACTTGATAATAAATACGTGTTCCCTTGAAAGACACGCAAATGGTGACGATGAAATTGTGTATTTTCAGCTAATTACAGCATAAACTTGTCTGGTTTTGATTCTTGTTCTTTTCTACTCAGAACTGCTAAGACCATGCAAGGTGACCTTTTGATATGAAGCACTGTGCTGAGGCCATCAAACTCACCTCATGTTGGGCCACCGAAGAAGTTAATCTGTGTTCAGATGTCACTACTGGTCCTGCTAAGCCCTTTGGACTCACTTAAGCACTTTTATAGAGCATCTATAAATTTGGTTATTTCCCTTAAAAAAGATTTGTGTATTTCTACTTAAAGAATAAGGTGGACGTTGTCCAAAACGTCCAAAAGATACAGCTAGGGAATGGTTAAGTCTTCTAATGTCCCTAGGTGGGAATTAGGGAAGAAGAATGGATGCTTTGTAAGGAATTACTGGTTATTATTACAGACTTCTGAAAAACAGACATGAAATTAACAGTTGTGTGTCATTTCATTACTGCTTTGGCAGTCTGCTTTCTTGTTCTTTAAGGGTAAGATGGTTGCTAGGGCTTTGTAGTGAATAGCCTTTTTGTGTTCGTCTCAGGGCAGAGTATAATTATTTTATAATTTTGGTTCGTGGGGCTGGTTTAGACATTTTCAGGAAAAAAAAGAACTCAGCTTCTGTTAACCCCCCTCGTACTCCGTTCCCAGTCGTTGGCGTGTTGCAGCAACAGAAAGAGAAACTCTGTGTCTGTCCTCATCGTTTGTACTTGGTATTTGCCTGAGGATCTGGCTACCACCAGTGAGATGAATGCGGAGTTGACACTGTGACAAGCTGACACTGATTGACTTTGAAAAGTGAAGTTCCCTGTCAAGGTATGTGTCTGGTTAGTGCTATAATCACTGCAGAAATTAGGTGGTGGACAGCAGCTGCTGGAACTAAAGGCGTTGCACAGTGGGTTAAAGCTGACATCCTGCAAACCCATGTAGCTCTTTGGCTTCAAGGGGAAAACTTAGGAGTCAATAAACTTACTCTTCTACTTGGTTGTAGCAAACTTTCACCCCCATCAGACTTTTTTTAGGACATGACAGGTTTTTAGTCTTCTTTGTCAGTTAGTCTGATGTAGCTGTGTTACACCTGCGTACGGGGGGCGCAGTGGGATGGCATAAGGGTAGGATCTGTCACGTCGAAAGTGGGTGTCTCAGACATGCGTGTCTCCATCTGAACTGATTCTCCTGGATCACTGGGTGGTCCTGGAAGGCAAATTCATGCTCAGGCTCAACAAAAGTGTTATTTGCCCCATCTGACTGCAAGTCATCCCTGCTTGGTCAGCTAAATGGTGCTTTAAACTCCAGCCTACGTGGGCTGCCCTTCTGTGGGCTGAAGTGGCAGCAGAGCCCCGGCTTGGACGCAGACACCTGGAGCCACCGGATGCGTGGCTGAAACCCAGGTTTGCTGAACGCACGGCCCCACAGGTACACGTTACCTCCTGCAGCTTCACTGGAGCTCACACCTACCAGATCTCCTCTGACCTCCCCTTTCTGCTCTTTAATGCACTGTGAGAATGCAGTTACACGTCTGCTGTGCACTGTCCCTTATCGTTTGATGAACTTGCCATCCAGTGCTGCAGACGTCATGGTCTTGTTTCTCCTTGCTAATTGCTTTACTAGATGTGCAAAGTCTCAAATGGGAATGCTGACAAAGAGCCCCATAAGCCACCCTTGCCGAGAGCTATTTGGAATTGCAGAGTCCATGAATTTATGGGTTGGAAAGTGTTTAAAATGAGAGGAAACATATTCTTGCTTAAGGTGTGTCTCTAACTTGGGATCCATCACTTCTGCATGTTGCTGTAGCAACGCTGCAATGGCATGGGAGTTCCTTTTATGGCTGATTTCCGAGCGGAGCGTGGCTGGAGCTGGCAGGCTGTGTTACCAAGCAACCCGCTCCTGTAACTAGGAAATGCAGCCAGTGCTTTTTAATATTGCCCATGATTTTGATCATATGTTCATTCTATCAACTTTTGTCTTTTTTAGTGTGAAATAATTCCTATGGAGTAGTACAGATAGAGCCAAGTTTCATGGGGATTTCTTCCCCCCCCCACCTCGCTTTCCCTCACTTGAATGTTCAATGTGGGAACATTCATAGGAAGGCAAAGACAACAGTCCATTTATTTTTAAAAAAAAGTTCTATTCAGCACATGATGCTGAAGAGTAATTAAAGTGATGCCATCTGCACTGTGTGAAAAGAGCTGCATCCTTAGCTTCCCAGGTTTGCAGCTGATCAGATGTCATGTTTCTGGATGAACCTCCTGAAACACAGGTGTTGAAATGCTTTTTGAAAGTTGTTTTTATTTTTTTTTTCTAGTTCCTGCTCTGATACTGGTTCCTTTTGTGGTTTTATTTTCCCTGTACTTCAGAGGGCTTTTGATAATAACCTGCCTTGTGGAGGAGGATGTGAATTAGTCAAGCTTAGGAAAACATTATGAAGACGGATGATGAAATTAAAATGTAAAGTTGTGTTGAATATTTATCTTGTAGTCATATCCTACCCAAGGTTGCCTGTCAGGTCCCCCCGATAGACAACCAGATCCAGCAGCATAGTCCGTGCTGCCAAGAACAGGCAGTCACCTTGGTTCGAACAGGAGGAAACAGTTTGTGCCAGGATTAACTTCAAGCACACAACCCCTCCTGTTTCAGCTGACAGAACTACGCACATGTCTGAAGTTAGCTTGAACGACTCTGTTTTATCAGAGCCCTGCCAAGGACAGGTACGGCAGGCTGTAGATGGGGGGTGCCAAAGTAGGAGTCTCTTCCGAGACCCTGAAGTGAGCGTTGCAGAGGTGGGATCCCGGGGAGGTGTGAGTTGCGCATCCACGGAACAAGGCGTGTGACATAGCGCCCGTGTCCAAAGCAGCAGAATAAGGCTGAGATGAAATCACAGGGAAACACATTGAATTGCTGGTTTTAAACTGTATGTCAATGAGGTCAAAGGTAGCCTGTGAAGTACCAGATTTGATGTTCTGTCCATCTTTTCTGGCACTGGTTGGTGCTTTTAGCTGGGTTTTAAAAAGGAAAGGAAAAGCAAACCAAATCTAAGACATCTGTTTATTTTTTCAAGGGCAAACCCCATCCAAACCTTGGCTGTAGAATCCATCCTACAGCCTGAGATTAATTTGTGCACATACTTCTTGAAAGAGATGCAAACATTTTTGGTTGTACAGTTTTTGTTGGGTTTGGTGAGGTTTTTTTACCAGTGTATAAGAATTTGTTTGGATACAGCAAGACAGGTTCCTGGATGATTTAGTTTGGCGTCACTCCACTGCCCTGAAATGGGCAGTGCTAACTTGTTACCCCAACTGTAGATGTGGCCCTTTGTGTCTTCTATCAATTTTCTCTTAAATAACAATCACACCTGCCCACAGTGATATTTAACATTACTCAAGCCTTGTAAAAATGACAAACTTAACATCAACACTAAATTGGCTGTGATTAGTCACATATGTCGGCATTAACAAACGATGACACTTAAAAATGCCCTGTATGCTTTTATTTCAAGTTTTCTGTTATGTTGTGCTGTGCATTTACTAACCCCCAGCAATGCTCATTGTCAGGGGAAGTAATTTCACATCCCACCTTTTTAGCAAATAGATTGTGAGAGTTGATCTTTGTTGTTTTGAGAGAACAGATTTTATCACCTTTGAAAGAACTGACCATCCTTATTTTAATCAGGTGCATGTGTCTCAGCCTTCACTGAAGCAGACCAGATTCTACGTCTGTTGTCAGCTGTAACTGGTTCTTTTAATCTTTTATAGTAAATGTCAGGTGAGGAACTGACAGTTCTGAAGGTAACAATTTCCCATTTATACACAGTCTGTGTAATACATGAGTGGAGACTTACTGCCTGTGAATGACCACTGCTGTCAATCCAATTTAAAATCTGTTCTTTTCCGTACTTCTGGAGGCATTCTGCCTGTATAATTTATTTGGAGATTATAAAGGATAGAGTGGCAGTGAATTAAAGTCCACATTCAATTTATTAGGTGTATTTTAAATATTTACTCGCAGTGAGGCTCAAGATTCAGTACCAGCATGATGTGGTGTGATTGTGCATTACGAATGGCTGCAGTATTGGGAATGGAGCAGATGAAAAAAAAATCCTTGTGTATGTTAAAAAATAATAGCTTCGCATATACTACTTTTCAAGCCCAGATATCATGCATTGTTTACAGTCTAGGAAAGGGATCTAAGCCTCCAGATAGGAAAGAGAAAAGAAAGATTAAGATGATCTCCCTGGTAAGTGTCAGCAGTAGCTGGGGTGAGGCATGAGCGGAAGGTGCTGCCCGTGGGATGGATGGCCGAGGTGTGGCACAAGGGCAGAGGACCTGTGCGTTCACACGAGCCTCCTGGGGTGTCTCTTCCTTCCCTACGCGGTGCGGTGTGCTGTAGGGTGAGGTGGCACATAACCCAGCAGTTACAGCGCTGAAGACACAACTTGTGGCTTAGACTCTTGAGCTGCCTTCAGCTCCCGTTCACAGAATAGAGCTTTTGATACTGATTCCCTTTCTTGCGCACTCTTCTGCACCTACATGAAGAAACAATGCTGAAAGAAGGGCGTGAAAAGGCGTCCTGCGTGAAGCAGGTCATGCCTTTATTTACTGCAGTACTTTCCCTCTGTTTATGCAACAAGCTTAATGCTGCTTCAGGTGGAAGGAGGTGTGTTTGTGTGCACACATCTGGAGCACTGTGTTCTTTGTCGTTCCTCTGCCTGTATTCTTCCTATTGAATAGTAAGAACTAGATTTCAGAAAATACGCCAAACGTCTGTTAAAATCAGGTCTCTACGAGTTTATTTTAAAATAGTTGTTCATGAATGTCATGGATTTGCCAGGTGGCGATCACTGTTGAAAATCTCTCCCTGATTTATTATGTAAATTATGTCATTAGGTTAAATGGATCCGCTTGTATGGTACCATGCTGCCCAGTATGAGTTACACCGGTAGAACCCATCCTGGTAATATACAGACATTTGACTAAATTATATTGACATTCGCTGCTCTCGTTATGTGATGGTCATGCCCTTGTGATTCATCTGAATGTATTCCAGATTATGTGGGAATCTCTTCATGGCAAAATGTTGATTTAATGAATTTTGAGCAAGAGAAACACAACATCAAAAGCCAAGACACACAGGGAATAAGTGACTGAAAATGAGAGTGCTTCATCTAAGAAAAAAAAAAAGAAAAAATAACCAGGACAAATATTTATCTGCTGTTTTACTAAAGGATTCCTTTTTGTCTCAGACATGAAGAAATTGGTGTAAGACAAACATGCTAGCAGCTACTGTCTGTGTTAGCTCCTTTTTGTGCTCAGTATGTCAGGGAAAGAAAAAAAAAAAGATTTATGTCTCATTGTTTTCCAAGGATGCCGATTCCTTTGCAGATATTTACAGGTTGTTTTTTAGGAAAGCTTACAGTTTACAGACTGCCCACGGCATTTCCATTTTTATTGCAGGGTCATGTTATTACTGCATAATTCATCATATAATCACATAGGTTCTGCATTTAGTGCTCGATTAAGGAAAAAAAATACTTCGCTACTCTTACATTGTTACGTCTTTTACCATCGATCTTCAAGATAATGTAGTGACAGAACCTGTATCTCTGTGTTGGTGAGGCTTGTGTTCTTCAACCCCACTGCTCGGTTGAGATGGGAAGGTGTTGACATCCCCTCGTGTAAGCAGTGTTCTCTTTCTGTTCTAGAAACCTGGCTGTTGGTCTTGGAGAGCTCTAGAGTCTTCCTGGGAGCAGGAACCTGACATTTTGTGCTGAAATAGCCTAAAAACAGCCTCAGGGTCATAGTGTCACTTCAAAAATTAACGCATCAAACATGTAACACCTGGTAAGTACTGCAAGTGTTACTTTCAAAACGGAAAGTTATTTTCATTTGGAAAGTGTTCCAAAGCTTGACAGTGTTTCCCACACATTTGTACTGGCTTCCAACTGGAAAACTTTGGAAAACAGGAGTGAAGTGTGTGTGTATGTCAGGAGGGAAAGCTCACTCTTCAAAATCCTGAGAACAGGTTTGGAAGCAATCTTTTTCCAAGTAGAGATGAAATTAAATGAACTCTTGGTTTTTTTTAATAAAAATACTTCCGTAAAAATGTTTTTGTAAAAATATTCTGACCTCTTCAAGTTCTCCTACCAATGATGAAGCATGGAGGAAAGAAAAAGAAAAATAATTTGCTTTTCCTATTTCCTCTAAACAACAAATGAAAAAACTATAGAAAATGACATTAAAACAACAAAACTGGTGTTAGAATTGCAAAGCCAAGGATTTAAGCAGTAGAAAATGAGGGGATTGAGGCTCCTATTTGATTTTATTCATTACTTTTGCCTCAGCTGCCTTTGCCATTCGCCTGTTGGGTTGTTACTAACACTACGGCGAAGTGTGTGTAAACCACATGAGCATTCTTCCTTTAGAAATGCTGTAAGGTGACTGCACAAGAACAAATAACTGCATAAAGCAGAGAGAACAATGCACTGGACTCGCGTCTTCCAGCTGTTATCTTTTCATTCTGCTTTTAACTTGTTTCCCCACAGTTGTGTGTTTACACTGTGCTGTCAAAAGCCCCAGCAGTGGAGCTGCGATCTCTTCAATGGAGCCCTGGCAGACGTAGCTAAATTACTGGTGTAAAGAACCTTTGGCTTCTTTACAGCACTGAATAGATTTGTCATGAACGCTGAGCAAAAAATAGCAGCTGGAAGGCCAGTTGGAAGCAAGGAAAAAGGGGAGGACCTTTACTGCACGTGAATAAAATTGTTAGCTGAAAGGCAAAAATCTCTTTAGACTGGCAGCTCGCGTCCTCAACAACTGTCCCAACAGCTCAGCAACACTCATCTGCTCAGCTCGGTTCCAGAAACCCTCATTTTTGTCCTGTTGTTGCTGATGAGGTTAATGTATGGCTGATGGTAAAGGCATATTCCCCAGAAGGTTTAACATTTGTTTTCTAAATAGAGAGAAAAACAAAAAGGAACGCTGCTAAAATTATCCCTTGTGTTATAAACAAATACAAACAGCTGTGGGAGCTCTGGCTGGCTTTGGTGGTTGGTTGTAGCTCCAAAAGCAGATTAATTTGCCCTGCTCTCACCTATAGGCGTCACTGCTGTGAATTAAACAAACTATAGGAAATGTCAACTGTAACCGAATAAACAAGCTGCACTGCAGTAGTGGTGGCTGAATACGTGGCTGGTTTGGTGGCATCCACTGGAGGATGGTTGTGTCAGTACTCCAGTGTTATAAATAAGGAGAATTTGGGACTAGAGTATCAGCATTTGGCAGATTATGGATGTTTCCGGTATTGAAAGGGAATATAAAAGATGCAGGACAATTAGAGCATGGTTTGCATGTCTGGGAGGCACACGACGAGGAGCGGGTTGCCTTTGTTGTGTGGCAAAAGCAGAGGATACGCTGGGAAGAGCTGGTCCCTAACCTTGGCCCACGCGGTCTCTGTCCCTCCCCCAGGAAAATTACCTCTGGGGTTTTATGGCCAGTTGTAAATGTGCATTTGAGAACCTGGGAGAAGTGTCCCTAATTTTTGGAGCTTGCCCATAGGGAAATAAATCGGCATTTATTTTATTTAGCCATTGTTAAGCCTATTTGTAGGATGGTCATTGAAGTACCCCTATCTGGTATACAGTAGATGCTCTGAAAGCTAATTAACGAAGTAACTAGAGCAAATCCACCATTAGGTATGCAGGGAAGGTAACGCTGACAGCAACCAACAACGAGGGTGAACAATTAAGCAGATGGACAGTTCTGCAAATGACTCTGGAATTTACAGTGGGAAATGTCTTCTGAAGACAAGGGAGTTTTGTTAGTTATTTGTCTAGAGCCAGGATTTCACCGTGAGCTTTTGAAGCCAGCAGGGATGACGGGTGTATCTAGTGTGACCTCTTGAAAAACCTGCGTAGTGCAGGGTGGAACAGCTTACCTGGATTGCAGAACCCCCAGAGAAAAAAGTTCATAGGATGCAAAGGTGGGAAGATTGGGCTAAGGTGGTCTCTGATTGGGGTCATCCAACCTTTTTTTCTTGTTCCTCTATGAAGGTGAGGAAAAGATTATGCTGTGCCCTCAGTTTAGTATGGCTGAAGCTACATAAGCTGTGAGAAAGGTTAATTTGAACATAATAATTCTTTTCTGTATTGTGATACATGTGGTTTTTGAAGCTGATGGGCTTATTTTTAGGATTGACAATATGCAGCTCTCTTTATTGGCCCACAAAAAAAGTAAAAATAGATGGATGGGGATTGTGCAGATGTATGTGAATAATTCTTGGCAAACCTGTTCTATATTCCTCAAATACTGAAGTCTTGAGACATTTCAGTCTTTCTCTCTTTTCCAGTTACACATTTTGCTGCACTTAATCTTTTTTGTATGAGATCATTCTCAAATATTGCTGGTATTAAATGGTTTTCCTGGTGCTAGGCTTTTTTTTTTTTTTAAGCTTCTTGAGTATCATAAATATTATTTCTATAGTTGAACATCAGATGGATGTACGTTGGCAGTGCCTGTGTCCTCAGTCATTTGCTGCTGGTGTGCTACGTCCTTACTGGTGGACTGTGCAAAGCGTGTTTGAAGAATGTTTTCCTCTTTAACTAGCTCAGATATTTTTCTGTTCGTGTACACAGGTTTCGTAGCTGAAACTTGCAGCATGTTTTGAAGGCAGCCAAGAAGGAACTTTAATGGCTCTTCTGGAAGTTGTTCAAAAACCACTCCCGTTGACTGCATCGGACATTGTATAAGGCCCCGAAAGCAATTTCCAGGGAGGTAAGGGATGATAATTTAAATACTGTAGGCCTGTAGTAAGAATGCTTTTGGAAGGTGACATTACAT
This sequence comes from Syrrhaptes paradoxus, assembly GCA_013400615.1. Lineage (NCBI taxonomy): Eukaryota > Metazoa > Chordata > Aves > Pterocliformes > Pteroclidae > Syrrhaptes > Syrrhaptes paradoxus. Next base: position 35,654 of record VZTO01026419.1, on the reverse strand, counting down.
CTTCTAAGTGTATCTCTTTGCCATAAAGAAAATCTATCTAAACCTTCAACTTCCCGGGCTAGTTCTTTTCTGTGTTGGGTTGGGTCCAGCACATACTGTACCCTGCTCTGTGGCTTCCCAGAAATTCTGGTAGATAGTTTAGTTTAGATAGCCTCTTTTCCCCAAGGTGTAAAAATCACCTGTCTTATGCTCGAAAGAGTAATAATTGAACGGATATTTCAAACTCCAGCAAAAACTGGTCTTATGCACCTCTTGGTGAATCTCTTCTCTCCCATAAATCCAGCTTGGGCTCCCTGGACCTCCTGCCAGGGTCAACGGATATTTCAACAAAGAAAAATCGTCCTGCTGCCTGGACAAATGACTCTTTCCCATCAGAGTCGCTCGGACTCAGAGGTGTTTTTTTACGTTTGCTTACTTTTCCTGTTCTAATAAATCAGCCTTGACAAAATCATCTCACCAAGCTACTTATGACCCATGTGTAAGGAACAAAGCACAAAACAGAGATAACGCTCTGCCAGGGCATATTGAAACCACAGTTTGTTCTCTATAGGAATATTCTAGTTCCTGCTCACACCTGAATTTTTGAGCACTATTCCAGGCTTCTTCCTTTTGGGACTACCTTAACTGCAAACTCTTGAATGATTTGGTTTTGGGAATTGTTGCAGGTGGTTTTTTTCCTCAAGTTAATTGTTCTCACCTTTGATTTAACTTTTAATCTTCTGCACCCAGACTTTTTCAGGACACAACTCCTGAAGGTATTGTTCCAAAAGCTGGACTTCAAGGTTACTTTTGCCTCCCAGGTCACACTCTTTTGCAGGTTTATTAACAACATGACCTCAGGAACACTTAAAGAGTCAATCATTAACTCAGTATTAGAAAGTAAGCCACCTCTGGTGGAAATTATTGTCAGACAGCCTAAGAGGTGGGATGAGACAAACTTCAAGCACTGTCCGTAGAAGGGCGTTAGTGTTACAGTGGGGTTGTGCTCTCAGAGCTCTGGATGTAAGGACTCATTGTGACCGATTCAGGGTGACCTTGGGCAGCTCTGGAGCAACAGGAGTCCTCAGTGTTTTTGTAACATGGATAGTTTATAAACTTCCTGTTTGACCTTGCCTTGGTCTTGCCTTTCCGCTTGTTCCAGACTCCACCTTTGAGCTGGCCATGTTATCGTGGTGTTTGTTTTGGTGCAGTCACCGTTCCCTGTGCACCCTAATCAGGGGTGCTTGGAAGAACCAGACGGGTCTCCTCTCCCTGATACCAGTGGCCTGGCTGCTGTTTCTTATTCAACAGAAGAGTGGGAATGATCTCTGTCTCCTGTAACAGTGAGCGTATGTCAGAGTGTGGGGAAAGTGAATCTACAGGAAAAACAGGCTGGTTTTTTACTGTCTTTCTCCTGGTTCTGACTGGAACAAACTAGCTGGGTGTTTCCTGTCCATTTGAGCTCCAGATGAAGAAATGACATTTCTTCTGTCTTCACACACACCCGCGTCAAGGGAAGTGTCTTTATTCTGCAAGTGGCAGAGGAAAGATACTATCTTTTCATTTCACATAAAAGGAGGTTCTTTGGTGGGAGAGGAATTGTTCCCTTGAATTATTTTCATCTCTGTGTTCTTAAAACTCGCTTTCACCATGTCTCATGCTCTTCCCAACTTTGTTGCATCTGTGCTATACCCTGTTGTTTCCTCATGTCTTTTACTGTGATGCTCAGTATTCAAGTCCTCTTTGAAAAATACCTCCTAAATTTGAGAGACCAGGATGCTGTTGGACGGGCATTTCTGCACCTCTGGGAGAAGTGTCCCAGTGTCATAGGGGCTTTAAAACCAAAGCAATCTCTGGATAATATTTTGTGCATGCTGTCTGTCTTTGTAAACCTGTAGAGTTAACCTGTGTGTTAGCCCTGCCTTACAGCTCTCTGCACCCTTCTGGTCTTCTACCTACATTCTTAAGACTTGTTCTTATCTCTGAGGAGAGAAAAAAAAAAGAAATCCACATATTGTGTTGCCGTTAGCTGAAAAGGTAAATACTGGGCACTTCTGAAAATGTTGGCTTCTCTTTTGCATATGTGGTGTTGCTATCATTTGGGCTGTACTGCCTCCACTAGATAATTAATTATTTCTTAAAAGTCTTTCTTCTTAGAAGATTTAAGTCTGTCTCCCTAAATTTGCTCCTAAAATCTTAAATAGGATGAATTATTCAACAGTACAAATTCATAAAAGAAATAAATGAATTTAAGTGAGAAGTTGACCGATGTTTCTTGTGAAGGACTGTTGTTGCGTTTGATATTTGCACCAAAAGAAGAGCTGGAAAAAATATTATGACCTTCTGCTATGGTGACTGAGTATAGAAACATTCTTAATTCCAAATTGGAGCGGATACAAACAGCAACTCCACTTAGAGATCCTCCTTGAGGGAAGCGGTTTGCAGTATGCCCTTTCACAGGAGAGGGGAAAACCTGGCTGGCATTAATTCACACTTTCTAGACACAGCATCTCCTTCCCTCAGCGTATGATGATGTCTCTGGGCAAAGTCACTTGCGCCACAGTGCACAGAGGCATGTATGAAGGGTAGTGCATTACCATATTGTCATGAGCTGGGAGTGTTTTATTGCAGCAGAGAGATTATTAGGATGTTTCTAGGAAAAAAAAAACAGCTTCAGCTGCATCAGGTCCAATGGATATAATCACAGGTGTCCCCTGTGCTAGCTAGCCAAATCCGCTAGCCCCCCAGTCGAGGCTGGTGGGGCTCCCTTTTCCCCAGTGCAGCCAGTAGCGCTGGGAGGAGCAGGGCTGGGTGCTGCTTAGCTCACTGGAGGGGTTCTTTGCGCGTCAATTCTCCTCTGTGCTCCTTCCTGTGCGTGGAGATGAGCATTTATCACATCACCCAACACCGTGTGGATGTGTAGAGCTTGTCCATGGAAAAGAGAAGCACTTGCTTGGTTTATCTCCTGCAGAACCTAGGTGTCTGTGGCCACGAGGATGGCAGGTTGAAAACCCTGGCCTGAGCTGCATCGCCAGCAAGAGTTACTAACCCCTGGCCCTTCTCAGCTGTGCAAGTGCTGCTGTAACCTCCAGCAGTGCTTGCTGCCTCTCTGCTTGGAGTTATCTGATTACTTATTTAAAAGCCTTTGCGGAAGAAGTCAGGAGCTGTACGTATCATTGCACATGTGCCTCCGTATTTCACAGTCAGAGTAAAATACCACTGCCCAAAGCTGACCAAATGTTTTCTGTGCTTTTCTTGCTGTGCTTTGCTTGAGTAAACAGGACAATTCTCTGTTAGGCATAAAATGAAAGTAAATGATTAGAATAAAGATGTGCTGGGTTACTTGACAAGCCTTGAGTACAGGGTACAGAATCTGTGGGTGTTTGGCACAGCCCCAGCACTGCAGATATTTTAGCTCTTGCTTATTTTTGATTCTGTTCAAATATGACTTACCTTAAAAAAATTAACTGCAAAGTATCTGATGTTACACAACAGATCCTCAGAATGGAAAAAAATGGCCTGACAAAGCCATAGGCATGAGTTGTAGGGCTCAAGCGGTGCTCTGGGTTATCCAGGCTTCAGCTCGTTCTGGAGCACTCGGGCAATAATTGGTTGCATACCGAGTGGTTTGTTCTATCAAATCACCCTCTTTCGGAGGAGAAACCCCCAGAAAGGCCACACAGCCACCCTGTCCTTGGTTCCCTTCACTTTGTAGATTTCAAAAGGAACTATGATGGGATGCTGAGGAAACCAGTAATCTGTGGCCACGAGTTTACGCGTGTAAATCCTTCCTAGGGATAAAGCAGCAGAGCACCTCTAGTGCATCTCCTCCAGTTCACTACCCAGCCCCAACATTCCCTTTTCCCAGGATCCCTGCAAGACAACATGGTGATGTAGAAACTGCATTCCGTATTTTTTTGTATCCTAAGGGGCACATTTACTTTAGGTGAACATTTCACTCACTCTGCTTCTGGCTAAAATAGTACCGAAAGGGACTGGAAGCTGTGGCAGAGCGCCCTTCCCATCCTGCCCATCCCAGGATGCATTTTAATGCAGATAGTTTGCAGATATTCCTGGGATCCTTTGCCAGGAGCGTGCACGCAGCGAGTCCAGTGGTAGCAGAAGCAATTTGTGGCTCTCCAGGGCTGCCTAGTTAAGGTGTAAGTCCGTTACCAAACTTTGTTTCTCAGTTGCAGGTCTAGGCTGCAGAAGTCACGTCTGGACCAAGAGGAAGAAATGACTGTCACGTGTGGACTGCTGTTAAAGTACCAGTGCAAAAACGGGAGATGAGAGAGGCAAGGGTGGGATAATAACTGCTAGCAGACAGCCGGGATCAACTGAAGTAAGGAAACTGTTAAAGAGGAATTGCGGCATCAAAGCATCATTTTTCACTGTGTAAGTTCAGTTCAAGTATGTCTATAGTGTCATTTGTCCTGAAGATTTAGATTCCTGCGCTGCATCGCAAAGTGCTAACGTCTCTAGCAGAGGGATCTATCACCGAACTGCGGGCGTCTCTAGGGTGTAAAACAACAACAGCTTGATGGAACACAACAGCAGTTCAGAAAGAAGGTTCAGAAAAATAACAGAGCAGTTGGGAAGGACTGTAGGAAGGGTGTGCAAACAGAACGCAGCATAATAGGCCAAGCAAGCTGCATCTTGATCGTCTTCTTGCCTTTAGGATACAGGATTCTGAAAAAAAAAATGTTGCCATTAAGTGTTATCAGTACTGCAGTGGGGTGAACACAGAAGCTTTGCAGATCTTTATAGCTATCACCTGGTGACAGGAAGCTGTCAAATGAAAAATGCAGTAATGGCTCCAGTAGACACTGAAGAGGAACAGTGAAAATGCTGAGCGTTCTCAGGAAAGGAAAGACCCACGCCCCCTTTCATAACAAGACGACCTTTTGAGGATAGCCCACACATGTTTCGGAGGCAGCTGCTCTGATGATTATTGCAAGCTAAAATGTTATATCAGTACACACCTACTTAACAATACCAGTTGGGTTAATTAAGAGAAGGTTACATTTTGGTTCATGTGCCTTTTGAAAAGTGGAATAAACAACAATCTTTATTCCCTTGGGAGAAAAAAAAGTGCAGCTTCTGCCAGGTGGTTTGTAATATGAGAGTGCTTTACATGGTGTATTTTCACAGCTGTCTTATCAGTTTCCTAAAATGAATCAGGGTGGAGCAAACAGTTTAGGAATGTCATGAAAAAAGGATTTGGAGCTTTGCTGTGGTTCATGATAATGATGCCCTCTTGGGATAGGGTATCAGTGTTGGAAGATCCTTCTGGAGACAGGAATAATGCTTTTAAAACATTCTCACACAAAATTCAACAGCTATTGTCTAAACTCTGGATGGAGACATCCTCTTCACTCTTTATGGTGGTTTGACTTGGAGCAATTTTCGGAAGGGAGGTATTTCCACATCTCCTGCTGTGAGATTCACTTCTGCAAAACATGGCAGTTCCTGTCACTGTGACTGGTTTCAGTGGGGAATGAGGGATCTCAGAATTTTGTGGATCTGAGTGCTTGCTAGATCATAGTTGAGATCATCATCTCCGTCTAAACCAGCCGCTGAAGGTCAGGTCTTTCTCCCACTGTGTCCTGTGGGTGAACCCTGACTGATTTCAGTGGGTTCAGTGTCATAAACTAAAAGCCAGAAATACAGGGAAGGAAGCGTTTCAGTGCTGTTATCCAGGAAAAGCCTCTGTGCTGTTGCCCCTTCATCAGTGTTGCTGTGCAGTTAACAAAATAACTGCTCAGACCAGCGCTCTCATACAGCGCTTCGAATTTCGGTGTAGGCAAGCAATAAAAAAAAAAATCTATACTGATTTGTTGTGTGAGTTGTGCGGGAGGCATGCTCTGCTGGAAAAGAATCTGACGTGTTCTTGCGCTGCTAGGGGTCAATGCACTACGTGGGACTATTTTAGCAGTTTCACTAAATATCGTTTAGTCCATCCCCACTAAGAGTTACAGTGTGTTTGACAGAAACAAATTGAGTGAACCAAAGCTTTCTCCCTTCATAAAAATGAGTGTGACTAAAACTGTACTCTTTAAAATACAGCGTATTAAATCAACTTATCAGGCTCCTGACAGTTTTGAGTACCCTCACTTATTTTGTTGGGCTGTAAAATACTTTTATCACTGCTTTAGAACTGGTCTGTTTCTGAAGATTTCCTGAGTCTGGTGGTGAAGGTGAGCGATGTCTTCCTTACGGATACCTCGGGCGTCTGCTGCAGATTGTTTCGGTGGCCGCCAACGCGTGTGCAAAAGAAGACACATCATTTGTATCAACTTTATCGTGTCCCAAGTTAAATGGTTTAATGATAAGATTCATGATTATCTGGGAGAAATTTTTAGAGTTAATAATTTTCCATATACCTGAAAAGCTTAAGACGTGCTGATCTAGAAAATACTAATTTGTAGCAGGCCGTGGGTCTTACTTCATCCTGTGTGCAAAATGCTCTGATTCCCAGGTTGCATCTGTTTCATGGGCCTGCTGTGAATTTCCCGAGGAACGTCTGAGTCGTTACCGCCGTACCGCAAGTCAGGCCCAACTGCATCTATTTTATTTATGACAAATGCTCACTGTTCTTTCAGGTCTCCGAGGACGGCGACATCAGAGTCTTTATACACAGTCTATTTCAATGCTTAACCATCCTTGCAATTAGAAAATTAGCCCTAATTTCTAATCAGAATTATCCTTGCTGCACTTTTAGCCCTTATCCAGTTCGCTGCAGTCAGGGAGAACAAATGGTTCCGTGCGTCTCCTGTCGACCTTACGTGTACATGAAGGTTGCTGTCGTCATCTTTTCTTTAGGCTAAACAGGATAAGAGGATGGGCAGAAAATAACGCAGAAACTGGTCGTCTTTTTCTGGCACTGAAGTTTGAACAAGATTTATTAGTAGAAGTAATGTCTTCTCTTGAACTGATTGGAGTCGTTAGAACTGTGAGGGAAGTTTTTGGGCTGCAGAATCCCTTCAGCAGCAAACTTTGTCTGAACTCTGTGGAAGTAGCAAAAGTTTAAAAAAAAACCAAAACCAGGAAAGCTTTTCTAATTTTTCCAACTGTACTAGTTGCTCTGCCAATGAGTCTTGTCCTGCTGGTGTCTTGAGACCATCGCAGCAAAGTACCAGTCCGTGTGTAGTATCCTTCCAGAATGCGGGAACATAAATTACCAGGGATAATGTGCTGGAATTTTACTTAATGGACAAACTGGAAAACCAGTTTTAGCTGCTTTCAGTGTAGGAGGTGGCGTGGAGCTTTTCCTGGCCCAAAGAACATCAGTCTGATTGCCATCTGCAGTCATTAGCAGTCGTCTTGTGAACTCTTAACACGCGGCTGAGTTGGTTCTGGCACAACTGAATGGGGAAATTCCCAAAGCCGGTATTCTGGTTTGGTCTGGCGTTTGGTCTCTGGTGTCTCTGCTCTGTAAAGAGCAAACTAATTCCGTAACGTTAACAAAGCAGAAGGTACAATTGTGGAGATTTTCTCTGTTTACAGCCGAGTGCTGTTGCCCGCTGATAGGTGCACCCCGGCGCGCCAGAGGGGTGTTATTTCAGTCGAGATGTTGTCTTGATCACACGCAATCAGGGAAGCTCCTGTAGAGCCTCTCAAGAGGAAAATGGTGAGATGGGTATTGTTATCAAATCATCAGCTGCATAAACGCGTCCTCTCTTTTAAAGATACAGTTTGACGTACAATCTTCTTTTAATAATGGGTGTTTTCTGTTAGGCAGATACAGAGTTCTGAACCAAGGCGTGTGCATCTGGCTGGGGGATTAAGGACTCTCGCTCAGCTGCCTGTTTTGAAAAAGAAAACATGAGAAAGCATCAGGCAGTGTTTGAAGTTTTAGGGCAGGAGGAAATACTGGCTAGACAGGGGACATGATCATCCTGCTTAAAAAGTGCTCTTTGCTCGCTGCTACCGAAACAACGCTCTCCCATCCTGTCTGACACCCTTCTTTCACAGTGTCATCTGTTGCACTGTTGTTCTCACTGAAAATTTCTTGAGGACAGCGGGCAAGACCTTCCCCAGAGGGTCCCTGATCACACAGAATCGAACCCTTCTGGCCGCCAGCGGTGTCCTGTTCTGTTTGACACACAGCACAAGGCTCACCAGCTCTTGGCCAAACACCCTTTGACTTCACTGAGGCTTTTTTTTGTACTTCTGCTGCAGGAGGGAAACGGGAACGGCTGCAAGGTGCTTCCTGGTACAGGCAGGGCCGTTTGGTGTAGGTTTAACATGCTGTGACATATGTCACCAGCTCTTTGTTTCTTCCTAGCCTTTCACACTCGTTTTCTCAGTGTTGAAGGGTGTTCTGGAGTTTGGTTTTACAAATCTCCGCTGAGACAGAGCTCTGCAAGCAGAAATTGTTTTGTCTCTGTTGGCTTCTATTACCAAAAGAACTAGAACCTGGGTATTAATTCTGAGATTCCCCAAATGCAGTTCCTTTCATGGTGCCTGGTCCTCTCCAAAACATCTGTACAGGAAAATATTTTTACTCATCCTGCTCATTTTTTCTCTGAAGCTGTTAGCAAGCCCCAGGTTCAGCCGTTGCTCTGATGAAGGGTAAGGCTGGTGTTAAAATGCAGCCCTGGTGGTAAAGGGTCATAAAGCACACATTTATTTAGCTTGAGACCAACTAGGGTCAGTTATTCACAGCTCAAGGTGCTCTTGCCAAAAATTGCAAAAATTAAACAGCCAGTAAAACAGAAATCTCCCTCTTCTTCTGCAAAAAAAACCCCAAATCTATTTCAAATCTCCCCAGGCTACCCAAATAGATGTGCCTTTCATTAGTTACTGAAGGGGTGGCAGACCCTGTGTGCTTTTAGACTGCTGAAGTGTGAAGAAAATTATTTCACATTTACAAGATTATGCCTGTGGAGAAAATATTCCAGTATATACTTCTTAGATAACAAATATTGTAAGCAATGTTTATTTTTTTTATATGGTCACACTTAATAGAATCCATCTAGGAGATGATCTGATGGTATATATGATTTAAAAGACCAAGTGTGTTTATATCTTCCTGTAGGGATTCTGGCTATTTAAGAGACAACATCTTGTTTATTCCAGCCAAATTTGTTCTTTGCTGTTGTGCAAACTTCATGTCAGCTTGCAGTACAAACACCCGAAACATAAAGAGCTGATTGAGGTTTTATGTGAATTTTTTGGCTCCCTAGCTCACCAAACGAGCCGTTACAACACTGAGGGGCTAGATGTGGATGTGACCAAACTGGAGCCTGGATTGGGTTGCTGGGCCAAAGTCAGGAATGGTGATCCTGAAAACCCCCCTCACCCTTTAGCTAATCTTTGAAGACTTTAAATGCTGTAGGTGATCTGTGTTGATATTCTTGAAATACTTACAGTGGTGCTTCTGCACAGGCACAGACCAGCTCAGCCTGGTGGGTCGGGGCAGTTTGGTGCTTTGTTTATACCGACCCTGAACAGCCAGGATCAGGAACGACGCATGTCTGTGTCCCACGGAGCACTTTCAGAGCAAATTCAGTTTATTCCAGCAGGACCTGGCTCCTTGCAAAACACAGGAGAGAGAACAAGGGTGGAGAACAAGGATGTTTTATTTTCAAATCCTCTGCCTCGGGGACTTCAAACCCAAGTGTTGACTTGAAGAAGTTCCTACATGGGTTCTCTCTCAGAAGGCACCCAGCGCGTGCGGGTCCGCTGTGCACAGACCCTGCGTGTGTAGCGCAAATACTGAGCAGCCACGTGTGCCTCAGGGGGTCCCAAAGCCACAAATGTTGTTGTTGGCTGCCGCAGGACTTGGGGGAACCTTTCTACGCGCCCGCCTGCGCTGCAGCATCCACTGCTGGCCAAGGCCAAACAGGGAAATGGGCCCTGTGCAGTGGCTCTGGGGTTCTCACCGGTGACTAACACCAGTTCGGGACTGGGCATAGGTGGCTGCAGACTGAGACACTGAGGCTCCTCTCTTCCTATGTGGAAGCCGGTCTTTTGCCGTTATCTCCTTCCCTTTGACTTCTCAGCTCTGTGCTGGAAGCGTCAGACCCTCCCTCTCCTTCACAAACCTGGGTCTTGAGATCTGTTTTCTTGGGGATGATATGGGTGCATATATAGAGCAGTTGACATCAGTTCTGAGAATATTTTATTGTAGGTGGAACTATTATTCCTCCTTGGTACTGTAACTGCACAGAGTCAGTGATTTGCTGTGCTAATATGTTGCTGAAGGAAAAATGGGAGTTATTCTGGCGATGTGTTCCCCTCTAGTATATGTGGTTTAAAAAGACTAAAGGGCAACAGAAGAAAAGCAATTACAGAAAGCACAGAAAGCACTTCTGCTGGAAGTAACGAAAGAGGCAGGAGGCTACAGATTTAGATAAATATTTCTGGAAGATTTCCCTATTGTGGTGTTTTTTTTGGTTTGTTCTTTTTTTTTTAGTGCTTGTTGCACTGTTTTATGTGATGCCACTCTCCTATGAAAGCAAAACGCGAGGACTGCAGTGACAGATGATATAGATGACGTATATTCACTCACTGTTATCCAAGCTCAATTCCAGAAACTTGGCACCTTGTTCATCAGCTCTGCTAACAAACACACATAAAAACCAAACCAGAGCTACCTCCAAGTTTTATTAACACATCCTAGGTAGGAGTTTCTATTGCAATTTATTTTTTTTTTACAAGTAATTTTCTTGACTCACAACCGAAGATTACCCTGTTGCTTCATCTGTTTGGCCATTAATTTGGCACTGTGGGCAGCTGTGATGTAAAGCTCTTAACCATGCCGGGGTTAGAGGGAGGCAAGGGATCTGCACCCAAAAGGTTTAACAAGGTATCCATCCCTAGGGAGTGTAGATACTTTTAATTAATTTAATTAAAGGGGACTAAAAAGATTATTTTGTTGAGTAAGACCTAAATATTTGTTTTCTTAAAGGGAAACAACCCAATAAAAACAAAATTCTGATTGCCGTGTACTTTTTTTGTGCAAAAATAACTTTGATTTTTGAAGCTTGATGAGAAAACCAAATTCCTGTCACTCTATTTCATTCCCGGTGGACAGTTAAGCACTGCTGGTACGCTGACCCCATTGCCCGTTGCAGTATTTCTTACGCTATTTAAGTGATTGAAATAAATGTTTATATTAACAGGTAACATGGTTTTTCCTGTGTGTTCCTTGTGCTCCTGGTCTTCAATTGTCTGTCTGATCTCTTGGAGGGGAGGATGAGTGAAACGTTTGGGTTTTCAGGTACTATTCCCACAAATCTTTTAAAAAAAAACCCAACAGAAGAAGGTCTGGGGGGGGAGGAGTGTTTTCACCGCAGAGATGAGCCCCCACGGCCGGGAGAGACCTGCAGCAGCTCCGCCGGCACGGGCACCGGGGCCGTTTGTGCTGACCGGTTCCCATCGCCGAAACCTGCCCCCGCTCCGCTCCGCGCGGTACCCGCAGGAGCCGGTTCAGCGCCCGCCGCGCTGGGAACGCCCCGGCCCCGCTGGAGGCGCTGGCAGCCGCGCGGAGCCACTCGAGCTCCGTCCCCCGCAGCCACCCGGCCCACGGAGCCGCCCGTGCTCCGCTCCCTCCGCCTCCGCCAGACCTTCCCACAGCATCGCCCGCTCCGCAGCCGCCCGGGCGAACCCGCCCGCAGCGAGGGCGTCCTGAGGGCGGGAGCGGCTCCCTCACGGCGGGGGCCGGCAACCACCACCGCCGCCGCCTCCCCTTGGAGAACATGTCCCTGCCCACCGCCGCCGCCGCCTCCCGTCAGAGAGCGGGACCGGCGCCCACCGTCGCCGCCGCCTCCCCCTCACAGCCGGGGCCCGCGCCCCCCGCCTCCCCTCAGCGCAGCGGCTGGCGCCGCCACCGCGCTCCCCTCACAGGAGCGGCGCGGCCTCTCCCGCTAAAGTTTCTCCCGCTCGCCGGGCGCGGGCGCTGCTCTGGCCACGCCGCAGCCTGTCGGCGCCCTCCCGCTCGCTCCCGACCGGGGCTGACGATCACAGGCGGCGATCGCGGGTGTGATCACAGCGCATCCCGCCGCTCACCCCCGCTCCCGCTTTCCGCAGCGGCCGCGCCAGGTACGAGCGGCGGGAGGGAGGGAGGGAGCGAGCGCGCGGCAGCGCCCCGCCCCTCCCGAGCAGACCTCCCCCGGCGCAGGTTGCGCTCAGGCGGCGAGGGGCGCGTGATTTGCATAACCCCGCCCACCTCATGAATAACCAAATCAGAGCCCCCGCCCCTCCCGGCCGCCTCACCTCCGAGCGCGCAGGGAGGGAGGGAGCCTGGGGGCGCGCGCGCCCGCCCGCCGTTTCCCTTCCACCTCCCTCCCTCCTTCCCCCCGCCCGCCCGGGGGGCGAGCGCGTGCTACGCCGCTCCCCGCCCCGCCCGCTCCCTTCCCCCCTCCCCTCCGCGCGGCCGTGGGGCGGCGGCGCGCTCCGGAGCGAGCGAGCGGGGGGCAGAGCGCGGGGGCCGCCGCTCCCCGGGGGAGGCCGCGGCGGGCGGNCCTCCCTCCCTCCTTCCCCCCGCCCGCCCGGGGGGCGAGCGCGTGCTACGCCGCTCCCCGCCCCGCCCGCTCCCTTCCCCCCTCCCCTCCGCGCGGCCGTGGGGCGGCGGCGCGCTCCGGAGCGAGCGAGCGGGGGGCAGAGCGCGGGGGCCGCCGCTCCCCGGGGGAGGCCGCGGCGGGCGGACGGAGAAGCGGGCGGTAGGGAGGGGAGAAGGGCGCTGTGGCAGTCGGGCGGTGAGGGAGCGGCGGAGCCGGCGCCGCTGAGGAGGGGCGAGACCGGCCGCCCCGTCCCCTCCCCTCCCGTTACGGGAGCGCGCTCGCTCCGGCGGCGGCGGCTCCCGGCGATGTGGTGAGGAGGGAGGCGCCGGGCGGTGCGTCTGGAAGGGGGGCGCGGGCCGCCGGGGACCCCGCGACGGCGTCCCGTCAGGTAAGGGCTGGGGGGGGTGTGTGTCTGTGGGGGGGTCCCCACCGCTCCCGCGGCGACACATCGGGGTGGAGGGTGGGGGGGCGACGCCCGGC
>VZTO01026419.1:9566-22499 GCA_013400615.1 Syrrhaptes paradoxus | reverse complement strand
GGCCGTGACAGCGGGGTGGGGGGGCGCCGCCGCTGCTTCCTCGCGGCGGGGGCGGCCCCGAACCCGCGGCCCCCGAGGGCGGGCTGGGGGGAGCGGGGCCGGGCTCGGTGGGCTCGGGCTGGGGCGGAGCGGCTCCCGGTGGGTCTGTTCCTCGGTAATGAACTCGGGGTGGGCGCCGGCGGCTGGGAAGGCGGGGTCGGTAGGGCAGCGTGCAGGTCCAGCCTCAAAAATTCCACCTTTTGGTTAGAAATCGCCTATTTTTTAATTTTTTTTTTAACAGCAGCATGCGATTTTAAAAGGTAAGTGATTAATATTTGGTGTGCAAATCGCGTGCTGCAGAGCTGGAATCCATCCCTTGCAATGCTCAGGGAGGCGATAAGCAGGAATTTTTCGTGCAGAATGGCCCCGTATTTACCGGGCTGTGCTGCAGGTAGGATGCACGTGAGGCAAACACACACCCTCTGCTCCTGCAGCGCTGGGGGAAAACAGGGGTTAACCGTCCTCCCTCCTCTTCCTCCCCGAGGGTGAGTAAGGAGTGTGGAGTCTAATGACACACGGTATCGTTCTGTTACAAGCGTGGGTTGGGTGTTGGGGGCTAAAATCTGAAAAAGAAATGAGATGATGAGGCGGGCAGGTTCTCTGCATGCGTGTTTTGCGAGGAAAAGACGGGTTCTCATCCCCATTTGTGCTGGGAAGTTCAGGAGCAGATGTTGGTAGGCTGGTTTGGAGAATGGTGGATCGATGAGGGTTTTAGGCTTTTATACAGGTGAAAATAGCCTGAGGAAAATAAATATCTGGAGAAATTCAATAAATTATGAAGGTTAATTAGTATAGCTGGGGGTGTTGCATAGCTACAGCATATTGAATGAAGGCAAATTAATGTTGAACTGGGAGAAAACCAAGAAGAAATATAGCAAATGTGCCGTAGAGAACAACAACATGGCCATGAAACCCTGCCTGCAGTTCCCCAGGTTGGAGCTTGGAGAGATTTCTTCAAAATACTAAGGGTTGGGTGTTGTCTAGTTTTCATATTTAATCCTCAAAAGTGCAAATCTGAAACATCCATTCCTAATGTGGAATTAAAAGAAGCTAGTGGGATGAATGCCTTTTGTCGAGAACATATTGACCAGAATTCGCTGGCTACGGCCACGTGAGGCTTTGGCACTGGAGGGGTCAGAGACACCTGGGCTCGTGGAGACTGTGCCGAGGTCTGTTTATCAGGAAGGGTGTGATGGACATGCCGTTGGGTTATGAAAGTGCAATATATCGCGACTTGCCATAATCAAAATCCCATTTTTTTAGCTCTGTGAGCAAGCTATTGAGGAAAAACAACCAGTAGTGCGTAGGCAAAGACTTGAACTGTTGGAGGTCTGCGGCCTTTGTACTCTGGGGCTTCTGAAAAAAATAAACAAACTACTCAGAGCTGTGCTGCTTTCTTGTAGTAACTCTTGTTGAGTGCATGATAAATGCAAAAGACCTTGTGTAGTGCGAACTTGCCGGCAGTTTCATGTGAGTGGAGAGGAGTGGTGGGGCCGTGTCCTGTTTGGATCTAGGCTGTGGCCATAGAACGTTGGAGCTACTCGCGTGCGGATTTGGGCTTGTAATTACCACGTGGTTACTGGTTAGGTACTCAGTGTAGCTGGATGACTAATATAACTTCATAAAATAAACTCCTTACCAATATTGGTTATGTTGTAGCAATTCCTGTCTTGTTCTCATCTTTCTGTCTTTTCCCGTGATCCTCTGTGAGCTCGTGGCTTTTTTGATAGAAATAAATATTCTGAACAGAAACGTGTCTTCTGAGGTACCTGACAGATTTTAACATTCCAGGTTACATACACTAGATTTACTCTCAATTAAACCTTTAGAATACAAGTGATAGTATGTTGTTGTTCAGAAACCCGTGAGCATACCCGTTACGTGCAGTGAATTTTTAAAAGATTATTATTTTGTTTAACATCACAGACAAACATAAGTTTTTGCTTGAAGATTCTTGTTGATTAATATAAATGTCCATAAATACAAACTGCATAAGGTCCAAGTGTTCATCACATGCAGAATTGTGCACTCTGTACACTGCATTCAGCAGGTTTTGTTATATATATTTTTATATATATAGATGTTTTCAGAAGAACACTGTCTGCAAGGCCTTCTTTGGTTTGCCTAAGACATGTTTAAGTTTCATCAATACAGAATCTTACATTTTCTTTAATTTCAGGATGCTTGTTAAAATTGATAATAATTTTTTTTATTAGATAGCAAAAGGAAAACAACAAGAAGACAGCCAGAAAATTCTAAAACAGCATCTTGGTACACTGAAAAAGAAAAAAGTAACCTACAGCCCTCTCAACTTTGTGTGTAGATTTTCTGGTTTCAAAAAATAAGTTTTATCGAAGGTTTCCTTTTCTAAAGGTGGTTCAAGTTGTGGTCAACTGAGAGGCTAGTAACACCTGTAATTTCATGTTTAGAAATACTAAAAAAAAAAATAATCTTTTGCTTTAAAAATTTTTCAGCAAATTCCTGTTTTCTGTCTCCTGGGTGTATAAAGCTGTGAATATACACATTGATTATTTTCTTTAAAGCAGAATGATATGGCTAGATGGCTTCCCTTGACATCCAGGCAACCAAATGTCTCTAAACTGTAGTTTCTCGACAAGATTACACTGATTTTAAGAACTGCTGCAGGATCGGTGACCTCTGGTCCCCGTTCTCCCACCCACAGTGCGTGGCGTTGCAGCCCTCTCTCGTACCCAGCTCAATGCTTGAGCAGCTGCTGGCTGAAAGAAAACTATTTATTTTTGCAGAGTTCATTTCTGGCTGGATCAATAGACTGAACTTGACCTGCTGAGCAGGCGGGTGGCAGGAGGAGGGTGCAGAAGTGAAGCAGAGGCTGGATCTGTTCTTTAGGCCAACTGTGGGCTCTTGGAGGGGTTGATGCCGGTTGTCACCTCACGCGTGAAGCCTTAATGTCTCTGGGAACGGCACCTTCCAACGTACAGTGAGCGCCTTTCAGTCAGTAGACATGCTGTTGATGCTTAGTCCTACTCAAAGAATACTCCCAGCCTTACTTACGTTGTTGATCCTAATCCCTGTGGTCAGCCTGATCGGTTATTTCAGGTTGTCTTGGATTTGACTTCCAATATAATAAATATGTGCCAACCTCTAGGAACATTTCCCAGTATATTTAGGGCGCGCAAAAGCTGGGTGGTCAGACAGGACCTGGTACCTGACCAGTAAGGTCCATGGGAGGTCTTCAGCGAGAGCAGAACTGAGCCCTTGCGTTGTTTCTGACTTTTACAGCTTCATCTTGGAGTAGTGCCTTCATTTTAACGTGAAGGTAGAGGGTATGCCTGTTGTATTCACTGGAGACAAATCAGTGTCTTAAGCTCTCTGCATCTGAAAATATTTATTCATCTCTGGTTTATCTGGGTTTTATGAGCTTTAAAAACCCACAAATACTAGTTACGTTACTTAGAATTATTCCAGTCCCATTATTTTATGGGGCTAAAAATGCAGTTGGTGGTTTTATGTCCGTTCAAGCAGTAATTACTTTAAATACAAACCCTACGTTAATTACAGAAGATAGTGGCTTGCTTTGTGTGCTTATATTAAGAAGGCAGAAACTGGGAATTCACAGCCCGGTCTTGAAATTGTCCGTTGTGCAGCTGCGCCATCTGACGGCGTTTGTTGAGGTTCCACCGAAGCCGCCTGTGATGGAAGGATCTGGTTTCCCGCTGAGGGGGATGGACAGCCTGGAGAGGAACTGCTTCTCCTAACCTGGGATGGGCCGGGGGATTTCGATGGGAGAGCAGAAATTACTTTACTGGATTTTGAACAAAAACGCTGGATGTTTTGGGTGTGGTGATGGATGGACTGGTGATGGGACTGGGGTGTTTCAGATCTCCAGGGAAAGAAATCTTTGAATAATCCATAGAGTTCCAGGAACCGTCTGGTTTTCTTCCTGGGCAGCGTTTATTACCTATCTTTCCAGGATGTGTCACATCACTTAATTTATACTGTGGCGTGAGAAACTTGAAAAATACTCTTTAAGAAAACATTAATTAATAATGATATAACATTAAAAGTATAGTATGCTGCTTTGACTCCAGTTTGGTTTTGTGCTGCATTGCATGACTGTTTGATTTCAAAGGAATTACGACTTATTCATGGTGTTTATAAAATAGATGTAACAGTCGGTTTTGTATGTATTCTGCATAAAGCAAACCCTGGTCTAAGTTTTGCTTCCTCAGTCATTTTTATAATTTTTAAAGCTTTTTCTTGCTGTGAGAGGAGGGCTTATTTGCTAAGAATGTTCCTTTTTTTGAATTTAAAATTTGAGAGTGGCTTTTAATTTTTTTTCTTTCCCTCCTACCAATCCTATTTCTTCATAAAGATGGGAATTATTTAGCTTTACCAAAGAAGTTACGTTAGGTAGTAATCCTGAAGAGCCAATTTGGCACAGGCACACGTAGATACTTGAGGAACATGAAGAATCCTGGTGAGTTCATGTTACTATTCCGATGCGGGCAAGTCCCCGCACGCTGCCTTCTTCTTGCGCTGGGGCCCTGGTGCGGATGAGGAATGATGTTGTGTGAGCTCATGGGTAGGGAAGTAATCTGCTAGAGTGGTGTTATCTTTTGAACTGGCATAGCTAACGCGGAGGGTGATGAATCACGCGTGTTGACATTTCAGCTCTTACCAGTATTTGTTATTTATTTGTCCTTTATGGAAAGAACATATTGGTGGCTGAATAAAGCTCTTCCCGAGCAGCTCTGGGGGGTGAAGGCTGGAGGTGCTGTTAGTTTTTCTGTTTGGCTGGGGAGTGGTTTGTTATTGGAGATCTTTCGTACTCAAAATGTTGAAGTCTTGGGGTGACTTGTTGCTCGTGAGTTGCTTGGTTGTACTTCAGGAGAAAGAATAAAGTGGTGTGTGTCCAAAGTGAAGATCCCGGTACGTATGAATTATCCCTTCCTGCACCACAAGCGGTTCATTCATGTTGCCTCGTTTCGTGTAGGTTATTGGAAAGTCATCTGATTGGTGTTTCTGACCTTATCAATGCTGATCAAAGGAGAGGAACCTCAAAGCTGTGTTTGTTCTGTGCGGAGCTGTGAGCGGATGCAAATACCAAACGTGGATCTTCCCCGATCCCAGCCTTCCCAAAGCCTGGGAGGATGGACACGAGCTTTCTTGCTCCTCTTTCCTCAAGGTTTTTAATCTGGAAGTTTGTGATCATTTCTTTTAGAGCAGGTTGCATGTCAGACAGCAGAGATTTGATCATTTGATCCTGTTTTCCGTATCTTCAATTTTTTTTGCCATTGGAAGAGGTGGCTTGGTTTCCAGAGATCAGTGACGCTTTACAGGTTTCTGTTGTGTAACACTTCAAACCTGAAGCTTGTATAAATACATCCCTAATGAAATTCAGCTGAACTGCATCTTCTACCCTAGTCTGTAGGGGATCTTTTTGAGATTAAAAATCAGAATAGCTTGACGGAGCAGTTGAGGTAAAATTCCCAAATAACAGTGAACAGGGTTTCTCTCAGTGTCCCTCACTCTATTAGTGAATATTCTATTGTCTAATTTTTACTTACATCAGCTTTAATTGCTAAATATGGTTGAATTGTAGTCATCTCAAATTTGAGGTTTGTCATGATCTCATTAATGAAAAAATTATTTTGGGTAGGTGAAGTCTTGCTTGCAATACAAGTCGCAGTGGGAATTTGTTATTAATTAGCAAGGGTGAGAAATGAGATGGTTGATTTGTATTTTATGATAGGGGATCTTCCTGTTTACTTACTTTTAGATATTTTGGATGCTTATTTCATTTTTCCCTTCATGCCTGTATGATTTCCAGGACAAGTAGAGTAATATTTTGGCAGATTGCTGCTATTTTTCTGTATTCAGCTTATTTAAGTAAAATGTTTTTATGAAGCAGTCAGTAGGAAACATCACAGCTGCAATTTATATATTTTTTAGTTGCCTTTAACAAGTGAGGTTTGTCTGTGTGTGAATGGCTTCCCCCCTATTTTACATGTTCTTTTTTCATCTTAAGAATTTGTTTTGCTTTCTTAGTTTGCACGAGAAACTTGCTGAATGCGTTTCAAAAAGAGAAACTATTGGTGCATATGCAAAGTGCAAAAATAAAGGACAATGTAAAATATCTCTTCAGAGCGACAGTATGAATATTTATAGTGTTTGTGGTTCCAGAAAGCAGTTGTGCCTTGATTCCGGTTGCTGAAAAGCATTAACTGATCCTCTTGAATATCCTTAAGCTGAGAACAATCATAGTCTCTTCTGTTCGCTGCCCGTCACCTCGATGGTCATCTGAAGTTCTTGCAGGTGAATTTTTCATCCTTGAATTGCAGCGTATGAAGCTGATTGAGCTAGATCCTGTGGTCAGTGTTTTGACAGTTGGCTTAAGCGTTGGTGAGCCCTACGGAGGGGCTCTTCTGTCACGCTTAGTGTCTTTAGGGGCTGCTTCTGTCCGAGTTTGTGAAATATTATTTCTAATGAAGTCAAGAAAAAAATACAAGAAAAACTGGGAGAGGACTGCAAGGAGAACCAAATGTGAATGGAGGAGCTTCCTGGTTGTGTATCTAGAGTTGTAAATGTTAGAGGATTTAGATTCTTTCTGCAGTTGTTAAATGGAAACTGGTTTATTGGCTTTATTGTTTCAGGGAAACAAACAAACAGAAGGCGTATCTTTTATTGCTCTTTGAAGAAGTTATACCTGTCAGTGCCGTCACCCAGCTGGTGATTCCTGCTCTCGTCATCCCCTGCTGAAAGCTGCCGGTCTCTCAGCTGTGCTGAACCAGATGTCTGGGTGTAAGGCAAGAAGAATAATCCCATTTTACTGCCTTCCTCCTGGTGGTCTTGCCCTGAAATTACTTACTGGTGGTGCTGGGCAGGTGGAGCTGACGGTCCTGTTCTGTCCCAGCCTGGTGCTGGGATCCTGGTGATGCCTTTTTCCATCATTTGCAATGAACATCTGCCATCTTATGGGGTTGTGATCCCATGGAGTTAGTGTTTTAAAGAACAACTACTATTAGAAAGGAAAGGAGCAATGTGCAGCTGGAGTGCAGGGATCAATGGATTGTGCACATTTCCTGTTGTCAGCCCCTTTATTTACCTGTTCAATAACAGCTGATTTTCCCTTTTGCCTTATCTCCCATGCTGTCCTGGGCGATTCCTCTGTGTCAAGAAACTATTTTTGATAGTAGGATGCTCGTAGTGTTCCAGATGACTGTTTGAAGAGGCCTGGTAACTACAAGATAAAGGTACACAGTGCTCTTGTAGAATGAGGTACGTATTTTTGGTGCTGAAAGATGTCAACGGGAAGCCTACACGTTGTGTAGTTCCCCAGGACTTGGGGAGTCACTAGGGGATGGCAGCACGGTTCTTGTGACTTGGTCACAACAGTCATGTCCTTTTGGACCTAAAGCTGCCTGTGTCCACTCCTCTTCCTCTAGGCTCCCTTAGTAACAGGTAGATTTTTAGGGTCGTGTCTTGGCTCTCTTCTTGGTGGCGTGTCTGTGAACATAAGGGGTCAGTCCCCAAGCAGATAATTGGGATGGGCTTAGGCAGGCTGCCTGTAGTACGTGCTGCAGAAGAAAGTCCTCAGCAAGCTCACAGGCCACAATGTTCTTCATGTGACTTTGTTTTTAAGGTTATTTGCAAAATGAGATGGGTTCAGGCAGTTATTCTGTGCGTATGTGCACAGTACATTGCTGAATCTGTTTCTTTCTGTAGTTGCTTAAATTGGGGCTTGATGCTTATTATCTGTTCGAGCAGCTTTTGCGTTTGTGAATAATCTTAGTTTAATAGCTAATTTATATGTGATGAAGGGAGAAATCTCCCATTTGCTAATTTAATAGAGATTTTTTCCTCTTAATCAAATAATTTCTTTATTTTTCAATGTAAAATTTCATTAGAGGACCCCAACTCAATTTTCTGCCGTTATTAGGATGAGATGCTCAGCTTCACTCTTAGAACATTAGTTTTTGCTTGAAATCTTTGTGAGCAGGTTTCTATTGGCACCAACCTTTGGATGATACTTGGGCACGTGTCGAGACATCCCCAGGAGTGGGGATTTCGTGTGCCAGGCACCGTTAAAGAAAGGAATATTGTTCTTTGAAGGCTTAAGCTATGATGCAGCTCCATATGCCCACCCGCTTTCTCTTCAGACTGGTAATATTATCTGTGTCTTGGTTTAAAAAAAAATAAAATGCAATGCTGACAGCAGGCAGTGCTCCTCCACCTCCTCAGCAGAGGTGGAATCTACCATCTGGCACCATGTGGGTAGTAGTTATCCCAAAAAGTAATAACAGTGGGAGTTCTTGCCAGTTACAAGTTGTGATCACAAGCCAAATGGTGTCGTTCTAATTTAGTGTATGTTTCCAAAGAGAAAGAGATGCAAGTATTTATTTTTGCGAACTTGAGAAGTATTTTCAGTCACGGGGGTCTCTGCTGAGGTTTCAGCTGCTAGTGTTTGAAAGGAAGTGTGAGGGGAGTAAGTCAGGGGAATATGGGCTGTGATGCCTGCTAGACCATCCTCTAGGCACCAAAAAAAGTTGGTTTTTTTTTTTGTATTATGTAAGCCTCAACTTGGTTATTTTATGCAGTGTTAAAAACGGTGATTTGATTTTGTCCAGTGATTTGATTTTGCTTTTGCTGAATGGGAAGGGAAAGATTGAGTTCTTCATCCTTTGGCACTACTAGTCTTGAACACATCTCTCCTACCTGCTGTACGAAGATGAGAAAAATTTTGTAACTAGGTGAAAAATTCCCTAACTCACTTTTAGTAATACTTCTGATGTAGTGGCCTGTGATATTTTTGTCTGAAGTTAGACATGGCAGAGTCAGAACTGCTGTGGCGTGGATGCAAAGCTGGTTAGCAAGTTGCTTAGTAACCTGGATGCTAGAATTGAGAGGGTACCAGTTAAACCTGTGGATGGCATCAGCTTTCAAGGGGGTGCAGGGATAGGAAGAAAGGATTAGACTCAAAAGGATCTTGAAAAAATTGGAAACTGAAAATAGGAACAAATTCCTTTTTCAGAGTTCATTCTGAATAAAAAGAATGGCCAATAGTGTAAGTGCAGGAAAACAGGGATAGAGGGGTTCGGAACGTGCAAAGCTCTGTCGAGTGTCCAAAATGAAAATGGAAAAAACCTCAATGTCATATGCGTGCTTGCATGCACACAGAGCAAGGGAAGTTCAGGGAGAATTGTGAATTGGTGACTTTTTCAGATCTGGCTTCTTATTGCAGACTTGCTGAGACACTGAAGTGCTGTGTATCGGTGTGGGCAAAATTCATGCACAGGCACAGATAAGTTTTCAAAGAGGGCTTTTGTTCTTCTCAAGTGATTGAATTTGTGACTTTTTTTTTTCAGATCTGGCTTCTTATTGCAGACTTGCTGAGACACTGCCAGTGCTGTGTATCGGTGTGGACACAATTCATGCACAGGCACAGATAAGTTTTCAAAGAGGGCTTTTGTTCTTCTCAAGTGATTTGGGTGGACGGTTTAGCTGCTCTTATGTCACCGTACATGATGTCTCTACTAGGGGACTTTTTCAGTATGTCTTTTTTCTTTCCCCTGGCATAGCTGTATCTGCAGGGGTCCTCATAAAGCAGATAAGCTTTGCCTCGACTCCTCTTTCTTTGTGGATTGTTTTGTTTTTACTGCTTCTGCTTGTTGTAAATGTCCACAAGACTACCTACAAATCTGGTCAATAAAGACTTCGCCTGAGTCTACTGGATGCATTCATCGTCCGTGTGCTGAGTTAGTTTCAGAGTTGTGTTGCTGTAGTTTTCCTCTTTGGAAACGGAGATCAGCATTGGGGTTGGTGGATGTGTGCACCAATTTTAAAGTGAGTTAACGAATGTTATTTAGTAAGGACTTGAATACGCTTGTTTAATCTGTTTACCAAGCAATTGCTATTCAGAAATAGAGTTTAAGTCAGGTGGGTATGGAGGCACCTTATTTGAAATAGGTGCCTCAATTAGATTTTTTTTTTTTGAGAGAAATGTAACACGCATGTAAAGCAAATCCATTATATAATTTCTACATTACTGAGGTAACTGTGTACTGTCTGTTTGCTTTTGTGTCTTGGTTACAATGAAGATTTTGCATTAAAGGAAGCTGTTATGATTCACTTCAAACTCTGGCACTGCGTTTGTCCTTGCAAACAGTTTTGTAGTCAGAAGAGCAGATAAGGCACCACTACGGGCTGCGTTCACTGCTTTGCATGTGCTGCACTTTGCTGTGTGGTCGAGGTTTTTCACTCTCATATGAACACTGAAAATCTTAGATGCAAATTAACATTCTTCATAAATGGGGGTGAATGAAACATCTCTCCAAGTTTGGATAAAAGCATCTTTAAAAAAAGATTAGCTCATATGACATAAGATTATTTAGCTATTCATCATTATCAGGAAACTGAGCAACTGTAAAAATCTTTCAAGTGGTGAGTCTCTCCTTACAATACCCGTATTTTACTTCAGTGTGGTTTGGGTTGGTTTTCTTCAGTTAAAGAGTAATGCTATATGGAGAGTAAATCTGGGTGTATTAATTATTACCCA
Source organism: Syrrhaptes paradoxus (assembly GCA_013400615.1). Classification (NCBI taxonomy): domain Eukaryota; kingdom Metazoa; phylum Chordata; class Aves; order Pterocliformes; family Pteroclidae; genus Syrrhaptes; species Syrrhaptes paradoxus. The sequence goes on along the minus strand of VZTO01026419.1, from coordinate 11,923 downwards.
GTTAGCTATGGATAGACTAGAGCTGACTCCGGCATATGTGGGGGATTTACCCTTCTCAAATGTCCCGTGCTACCACCTGTGTTCTTGTATCCGATGCACGGAATTTGGGCAGCTTACATCTATCCTTGTCAAGCGTCTGCACTCTAAATCCCCAGATTTATATCTGGTGGCAGTTTGCTCATAGTCTAGACACTTGTGCTGAACTTCTGTGCGAAGCTGGTCCTGCCTGCTTACGTTCAAGAAGTCGTCTTTCTGTATTGTATTAAGAGCTTATCCATATGCTGCAAGCTCTGCGTGCAGGAAGTCTGCTGGCAGCAGTCCTGCGATTCCTTATTCTGATTTCAGGCTCTTTGTGGATTGTCAGAGGGAAAAAAAGAAAAAAAAACAACCACCATAAAGCGTGACAAGTTGTCGGCTGACTGATTTCTAGATAAGTTTTGTGAGAAAATGTGAATAAATATTAATGTCATGTGGAAGAAGTGATGCTGCGTGGCTGGTTCTGGTGTGAACTGCGGGATGTGTTTAGAAGTACGAGTGAGCAGTGCATGGGGGTCCCGTATTTCACAAACAACAGAGAGAATAAATTCTGGAGCCTTTTCTAGCTCTGTGCAAGGCACAGAGTCTGGCTCCAACACGTTAGTGTATGGAATAATGGATGTGGCTAGACCGAGCTTGGAAGAGTTCAGAAATAAGCCCATAGAAGCATATGTTATATGTAAAATCATCTTGGACACGTCTTCATTGTGTTTGGGGAGAAATAGATTTTAGTTTGATGTAGTAGGTGCTTGTATACATTAAGGCAAATAACATCATTTTCATGTTTTCTGGAGGGCCTGCATAGGAAGGAAAGTGCAGTCTCAGTCTGGAATTATTTCAGATAAACTACGTAATTGTTATGTGGAGGGATTTTTTGTATTTTAAAGGTGCTCTGTAACACATCGTTAAAGTATAACTGAAAGGAGCCCAGTAGACAGTGTTGTGTGTCAGTGCTCTCTCTTGGAAAGGACTGAGCTTGTGTTCCTTCGTGTTCGTTCCTGGTGTCAGAGTTCTTGTATGTGAAATGGTTGTGCTAATGGGAGTTGATCTGATTTTTTAATAAAACACAAATATAAAATTATTACCCGAGATCTTCTTCCATATAAGAAACCACTTTAAATATTTTATATCTTTGCTTACATGATTGATGTGCCTAGTTTGATGGAAGGATTCAATATTTATAGTTGGTTGCTTTTAGATAAAGAAGTCTCCAGGTTTCATATTGTGTTACTTGTGTACCTGTGTGGATTCAGTGCTTTCCTGTAGGAAATTGCTTTTATCTGTCTGCAGCTTGCTAGCGGTGTTTTACTAAAAACATTTAGAAATACTGTGGGCAAAAAATGAGAGAACCTGGTGTTTTGTTAAATGTGTTTTGTTTGTTTTTCTGCTGGAGTTGTGTTTACCTCTGGTATAGATATCAGATGAGCTTTTGCATATTACTCATTATAGGAACATCAGGTTGGTTTTCCTTCCTTTATTTGTGCTCTTCCTCTTCCTCCTCCCTCCCCCCTCTCATCCTGCTGTTGTTTTATCTTTGCAGCATTGTTGAATTTGAGCAGCAGGGCCAGGAATTGATCTCTCATCCCTCGAGTGGAGCGGGAGCTGTGTGCTGGTTTTCAGCAAAGGCTTGGCTAGGATCTGTTTCACAAACACCATTGATTTATTTTCTGTTCATACATGGGGACTTTCTGTGAAACCTTCTGGAATGAAACCCAAGTCCTGCGCCGTTCTACGCTTAGGTGATTTTTATGATGCTTCTCATTAGCGATGAGAAGGGTTTGAGTAGATGTTTGCACACACAAGCACTCTTCCCCGCTTCTTCTTTCTATCAGTATGGAAAGCTTGCTGTCAACCTTTAAATCATAAAAAACCAGCCACACACAGCCATGAAAAAGTGTTTCTGCCTGGTCTTGAGACCGTTAGTAAGGATATGGGAAGTCATTCCTCTTCCAGCGAGGCACCAGACTTTGCTGTGCGGGACTGGGAGGCCTCAAGCAGTGTTTGCTGTTGGCAGCAGCGCTTTGCAAAGCAGCTCTGGCCTCAGCAAGTGTGCGCTGATTGTCCTTTGCATGGTGAGCTGGGACAGCTGCAGCCTCCTGGAAAGATGTCTGCGTGGCATCCCTGTTCCAGGAGTCCTGGTTTCGCAGGGCTCTGACTGCTGCTCTGTGTCTTTCAGTAGCTGGAAGGAAATCTTCTTCTAGGATGGCAGTCTCCCTCTTTTTACCCTCTTGGTAACCCCCTTGGTAACAAGATCTGGTGCATGTCGTGGTGACCCTGGAGCTGCGTGTGCGGAGTGGTCAGCAGGTTGTCAGTGTTCTAGC
>VZTO01026418.1:0-19903 GCA_013400615.1 Syrrhaptes paradoxus | reverse complement strand
GGATGTGGGAGCAAGAGGCTTTTCCCTCAGACAAATAAACCCCTTTTTCTCCAGCAGTGCCTAAAGTGAAGCTCCTGAGATGCAGTCAGCTGCCGGCAGCTTTGAGACAGGGGGTGCAGCACGGGGGCAGTGCTGCCTGCACGGCTGCGCTCAGCCCCACGTGTAGGTCCCCTCCTGCAGCTGCTCATCCCATTGCTCCTCATCCTTGGGGCCAGGAGCATCCCCAGGCTGGTTTCATGGGTCTACAGCCTCCTGCTCACCACCAGTATGAGTTGCACCAGCCGTGTCCTGCCCTGGGAGCAGATGGGGGGCCCTGGGGAAGCGCTCCCCCAGCCCAGTGTCTTGCTGCAGCTGGACCCTTGGAGGTGGCCAAGGTGTCCCCACCGTGAGATGATCGTGAGATGATGGAGCATCCCCCCAAATACAGGCTGTGGGCGTAAAAACAGGAAAGGGGGATGAACTCAGCAGCTCTTTGAAGGAAAATCTTTCCAGAACAACGCAGCTGGGGCAGGCAGTGCCAGCCAGAGCCTCCCCCAGCTCCTGGGGCTGACCTGATTTTGCAGGAACCTCCCTTTTTTCTTCTCCGCTGCCCTTTTGTCTCCGCACCCGGAGGACGCAGAGCCTCCTGGCCTATATTTTGGCTCTAAGATCAATATTTAAAATCCCCCCTCCTGTTTTCTTTGCGCAGGCGCGAGGCATTTCGCTTGCCAGGGGAGGCTCGTCTTCCAGAGACCTGTCTGTTCACTGTTTCAAATAATTTCCCCGGTCTCGTTGTTCTAGAAACAATTCATTAGGGGCCCATTATACAATGTTAGACCTGCCAAGGTTAGAAAAGATCCCGTGTGTGTGGTAAAATCGCGCCATGAGCTGCACACACCGGCCTTTTTNTTTTTTTTTTTTTTTTTTTTTTTGTGTCTGTCTCTAAATGTACTTTTTCCTCTGTTTGGAGAGCCAGTCATCTGGGCCAAAGCCGTGGGGACAATGATGCTGCCTAGGATGTCTTGGTCTGGTGCTTGCTCATGGTCCCGTACCGGGAAGATGCTGCAGGCAGTGGAAAAGGGCAGCTGTGGGGCGCAGCAGCCGTTCCTCTCTCCTCGCTGCTCTCTGTCCCCTCCCCAGTGGCACACTTTGAAAATCTGGATCAAAACCAGTGGCCGGGTCCCCAGGCTGAGCGCGGTCCCATTCCACCAGAGAGCTTCCGGAGCCACAGTCCCCAGGGACCTCATTAAGCACCCCCTCAGAGGGAGGGAGCCAGGGCGGCTGGCAGCAGGGGCTGCAAACCCCATCCCATGCTGGGTCCCCTGCTCGGAGGAGATGTCCCTCGCCCTCCCTTGCCATCCATCCCCGTGCTGCTGGGGCGGCTCAGCCCCTCTGCCCGGCTGTGGCCTGAGTCGTTGCTTTGCAGTTGTTTTTTTTCTCTCTGCAGGGAGAATAACTTTATCAAGGACTTCCCGCAGCTGGCCGACGGCCTGATGGTGATCCCGCTGCCAGTGGAGGAGCAGTGCCGCGGTGTCCTCTCAGAGCCCCTGCCCGACCTCCGGCTCCTCACCGGTACGAGCTGCCCCTGGCTCAGGACAAGAGCAAGCACCCCCTTCTCCCACCCTGCATCCCAGCGTGGTCCGAGGGGCATCACCACCCCCGGTGTCCCTTGTGTCATCCTTATGCATTCTTTAGATTAGACATTAGGAAGAAATTTTTCACTATGAGGGTGGTGAGGCAGTGGCCCAGGTTGCCCAGAGAAGCTGTGGATGCCCCATCCCTGGAGGGGTTCAAGGCCAGGCTGGATGAGGCTTTGGGCAACCTGGGCTAGTGGGAGGTGTCCCTGCCCATGGCAGGGGGGTTGGAACTCGATGATCTTTAAGGTCCTTTCCAACCCAAACTAATGCAAGTTGTCCCCTGCATCCCCATCCCCACCAGCTCCGGGCAGCCACAGCCATCGCAATGCTGGTCCTGCCAGCAGCCCAGGGACCCCACGGTGTGACCACCGGAGGAGGTGACCATCCCTGCCACCGTCCCGTTTCTCACCCCTGCAGCGTGTAGCAAAGGAAGCACTCGGCGTGAGTGTGGAGCGTTTGGTGGGTTGGCAGGGGCTGAGTGCTGGCTCTTCCTTTGCAGGGGACATCAAGTACGACGAGGCGATGGGCTACCCCATGGTGCAGCACTGGCGGGTCAGGAGCAACCTCTACAGGGTGAAGCTCAGCTCCATCACCCTCTCAGCAGGTGAGGGTCTCTAACAGTGGGGAAATATATTTCTGCATGGGCAGATAGTCTTCTGCCCCAAGGCACAGTCATGGTGAGCATCTCACCAGCATTTCCCACCCCTAGGCTCAGAGATCAGAGGCAGGCAGAGATTTACTTCCCTTTTACAGGAGGGAAACTGAGGCAGGGAGCTTGTGCAGCACAAACCAAGAGCTGGGGTCAGAGCCAGGAGCAAGCTCATAAAGGACACTGCAGGGGGGCTTTGCATGAGGGTGGCTGTGTGCACATGTATGTACAAAAAAAGCAGTAAGTTCTTGAAAAAATGTGGTTTCAAAAGGACCCAAAATGCTTGTAAATGTGGGTCATACAAAGCAGGGAGTCACAGCTGAAAAAGGGGTGGGCAGGAGGATCCTGGAAACGTCAAAACATTTCAATTCCCTGTTTTTCTAGCTGCACATTTTGTTTCAGAAATGCTGAAACATTCTGTTTCAACCTGAAATGTTTTGCATTTTCATTGCAAAACAACAGTTTTTATTTAAAAATCAACCTGTTTTTAAATGGGGAAAGAAAAAAACCCAAACATTTAGTGCAGACAGGCTGTACAGCCCTGGAACGAAATAACCTGCTCAGAGCTGAACAAAATATTTGGGTTCAGCTCAGAATGAATTCTTTTAGCTTTTTTATTAAACCAGCCTTCTCCTTCAATAAACCAACCAACCAGCCAGCCAGAGAACCTCCTTTCGGTGACAGTTATGACGTATTTTCTTGCAGTATGTTTTCAGTTCCAGCACTGAACCAAAATAATGATATCTTCCAGCTCTAAGTGATGCCAAGGCACTGCATAGTCAGCAATGCCTCCACGATATTTCATCTCATAGAGCCCTGAGGGTCCGTGTCCTTGTCCCACGCCATCAGTCCCCTCTGGATTCAGAGGCAGATGCTGCTTAAGAGATGCCCCGACCCTCACGCAGATGGGTTCCTCTGGGCTGTCTCCAGCTTTCCTACAAATAGTTATTGGTAATGAGAGGCATTGACACTGGGAATGGTCTGCAGTGTAACCTGTAATAAATTACACCAGGAGAACATCTCGGGTTATGGTCACTGCAGAGGGCTAGCGCATCCTTTGGGGAGAGCGGTGGGGATGTCCCAGCAGCCTGAAGCTTGCGGGGGGCTGTTTGTGTCCCTGTGTGTGTGCACACGTGTTCATGTGCACGTCCCTGTGAAATGATTTGAGAAATCTCCCGGGAAGAGGAATTACAGAAGGATGCCAGAGCTGCAGCCCAGGTAAAGAGCAGGTCGTGGAGTCCAAAGGATCATGTAGAGTGTGGAGGCAAGAGTGGAAGAACTGCGCTTTATACCTCTGCAGGGACTTGTGTCTCGAGCAGGGGGTCTTCTGGGCCCCCTTCCCCTGGGTGGGGGCTGGCAGCCCTGCCCAGTGACCCACTGATCCCCTGCCTCCCTCCCACAGGCTTTGCAAACATCCTGAAGATCCTGAGCAAGGACAGCAGCCGGGAGGAGCTGCTCTCCTTCATCCAGCAGTTTGGCTCGCACTACATCGCCGAGGCGCTGTACGGCTCCGAGTTCAGCTGCACCATCCACTTCCCCAGCAAGAAGGTTCAGCAGCAGCTCTGGCTCCAGTACCAGAAAGGTGAGGAGCGCGGTGGGAACGGGCAGGGGCACAGCTCCAGGGAGACCTTACAGCAGCTTCCAGTGCTGAAAGGGGGCTACAGGAGAGATGGGGGGGCTCTGGATCAGAGGGGGGAGTGAGGGGATGAGGGGGAATGGTTTTAAGCTGAAAAAAGGGAGATTTAGATGAGATATTAGAAGGAAGTTTTTTCCTGTGCGGGGGGTGAGGCAGTGGCCCAGGTTGCCCAGAGGAGCTGTGGATGCCCCATCCCTGGAGGGGTTCAAGGCCAGGCTGGATGAGGCTTTGGGCAACCTGGGCTAGTGGGAGGTGTCCCTGCCCATGGCAGGGGGGTGTAGCTCGATGATCTTTAAGGTCCCTCCCAACCCAAATCATTCTGTGATTCTATGATTCCTGCTCCATCCTTCCCTGGGGTGACCCATTCCACCATCTGCCCCCAGTCCTGCTGCGGTGGTCCCCATGTGCCAGGGGTGCTCAGGGTCGGGTGATGGAGATGTGACATAATTGAGCTGTCTCAGAATGGCTTCATTTTATTGCTTGTGACAATGACGGTCTTTAAGGAAGTGTATTAAATCAATAGCAGACTCATTGTGCTCCACCATAAATAACGAGACACATCATTAAACAGGGCAATAAACTTCAGGACTTTGAAGTAATACAATTAGGTTATGTTTATAAAAAGTCCCTTGTCGCCGTAGCCTTCCATTTGCCAATTCATCTCTCCTTCAGGATCCTGGGGGATATTCCCTGGGTCTGATATTGTTCCGTTGAAAAAACATCTGTGGTGTTTCCTAGGGCTGTTGTAGATGGTAACCAAGGTCGTACTTGCGTCCTGCCCCGCAGGTGCTGCTGCAAGCAGCCTCGTTCTGTGCAGAGGGTGCTGCCGCCCGCCGCCTCCCTCCCTTTCCGGTCATGTTTTTCCTCTCTCTTCCCAGCGCAGCTCACCCTGTAAGCGTATTTATAACACCCTGTGCTCGTTTGTTTGGGTTTTAAGCAGTGATAAATGAAGCATGGCATAGCAATGCCCCCGTTCAGCAGGAGGAAGCGTTGTGGCGATGTGTTGTTTCCATACTCGCAGTGTTATTAATCCCTCGGGTGTGCTCCCTGCAATCCCATGGTGATGGGGAGCAGACCCGGTGTGGCTCCATGGCCCCAGTGCCATCACCGCAGGCGCGGGTTTCTCTGGAGATGCCGGGAGGGAACAAGAGGTGGATGCTGCAATCTGAGCCCGGTGTGAGCATCGCCGCTGGTTCACGATGGCTGGAGGGGAGATGAATGAATGGTGTCAACCCTTGATCAGTGGTGAAATATCTCCCGTTTCTGAGCCCCCACCTTCTCCCCAGCTGGGGACCGTGGTGGTTCTTGGGACTCAGCCACCAAGCCTGGCGGTGGCACAGGGCTGAAGATGAGCAGTGCCTCGCTGGTGAAATAATTTCCTTTTTAGTCCATGGTATGCAGCTGGCCAAGGGGGAATCCCTCGCTCCCCACACCCCTGGAGCCATGGCCCCGTGCCGCTCGCAGGGCTGTCCTGGCAGGCTGGGGACAATGGGCATCCTTCCCCACTGCCTGCTGAGCACCAAAGCACTTGTGGGACCCCAGGGATCCCCGGGGACTTTGCATGAAATGCCTGGAGATCAGTGTTTGATTTGTGGCCATGCAGCGTGTGGGTACCAGGTGCTGGATCCGACCTCAGTCCTCCGTGCGTGGCTCCGTCCATAGCGTGGGGCTTCGGCAGCTGGGGGGTTGGAGAGGTTGAACTTTGGGGCCACCAGTACTGCAGAGGGGACAAGCTTTATACTTAGCTTTGATGGCCAGAAAATGCTCTTGGAAGGACATGGAGGATGTTCAGGGCTTCTGACAATCACAGAGAGGATGTCATGGGAAATGAAGGGCTCTCTCCTGCAGAAACCCCAGTTAGCACAAAGAAAGAGTTTGCTGGTTATGGTAGATGGATTTTATTCCCAGCTCCTCCACTGATTTACCCTCAATTTTGCCAGTGACATAAGGAGGATGGGAATAAATAGCTCCAGCTAGACAGTTCTGGATGCCGTCTCCAGTCGGAAACAGCTCTGGCCCGCCGGGCTCCCCGCTGCTCGTCAGCCCATTTCCGAACTGCTCCGAGAGTGCACATATGCATCATCTCTCATAAATCCAAAAGTGAGGCCAGGATAACAGTAATTTGTTAGTGAATAAAGCAGGTCAGAAAAGGAGGGGGAGAGGAAAGTCTCGCGCTAATTGGAACAGCACCAAATATGATAAAAACGCACATTGCGGCGTGTTTGCAGCGTCGCACAAAATTATTGTAATATTTTAATCAACTTCATAAATCAATCGGCAGGCCTCAGGAGGAGGCCTCTGCCAATAAAGCGCACAATCTGCGCATCCAGCCCTAATTGAAAACACGGTTTCGAAGAGGAGACCGCGCCGCTGGCGGCCGCACTCCTTGTAAAGCGTCGGGCCAGGCGCTGGCTCGCGGCCGAGGCTGGAGCCGCCCGAACGCCGCGATCGCAGCCGCCACGGCAGCCCCTGACGTGGGTCGGTGTCTGCAGAGCGCTTCCTTCAGCCAGACGGAGGAGAAAGGGTTCCAGTGCTTGCCAGGGACAGCAAAAAGTTGGTGCCTTCTTGCTGCCTGGACCCCCTGCACACGCCAGCGTTGGCAGATGCTCTGTCTCCAGAAATTGAAAAAGTTCCCCTTCCTCCTGCCAGCAGATAAGGTGTGTGCTGGGGGAAGGCGAGGGAGCCTCCCGCCCTTGTTCCTGAGGATTTGCAGGATTGGATCCTGCAAACGAGAGAGCCAGGGAGGCACGGCTGCTCCTTCCGAGGACAGACATGGAAACATCAAATAAGCTCCCCTCCTAGGAACCACATTAGCCCGTGAGCAAACCAAACCAAACCACTCCAAACCCCAATTTTATGTCATGCAGAGTGATTAAAAGCCCATTTTTTGGGCTGCCTGCACTGGTGCTGTGCAGCCAAGTGGTGCTTTAACTCTTCAGAGTGGCCTCTGAGCAGGGACCCAGAGATCAACCTGGCCATTGATCTGTGCCATGGGAGCCTGCATCAGTGTTCTCCCATGTCAAAGCCAGCATTTAATGCTGACGGCACCTTATTAAGTTTCTATCAATTGTGTGAGCATCTTTGTTTGGAATCTGGGGCAAACACAAACCCCCCCGACCACCTCCTCTTAAGTGTAAGGATGTGCTGGGTCTGACTGGCATGGAGCGGGTTCAGCACAGCCCCCGTGGTGCTGAGCTTTGGATTTGTCACTAAACCAGTGTTGGTAACACCCCGGCGTGCTGGCTGCTGCTGAGCCGTGCTTGCCCAGCAGCCGGGTGTCCTCTCTGTCCCTGCAGCAAGGAGGCTGGGAGGGGACACAGCCAGGACAGCTGACCCAAACAGCTTATTCCACACCGTATAATGCCGTGCTCAGTGATAACACTGATAGAGTTAGATATAGATAGATAACAGATAGAGGTTGGGGGTCACCCCACCACAAAGAGACTCACAAAACATACAGGAGGAGGGAGAGTGATGCCTCCATCCAGCAAAACCACCTGCTGGGGACCGTTTCAGTCCCTGCTGGAGGTTTCTCAGAGACCTGGTTGCTCTGCAGCCCCTCGGTCTGGCTGCATGAGGAGAAGGAAGAGGAGGAGGAGAGCTTGGTTAGGGAAAGGGAAGAGCTGCTCTATCAGCAACATCTGCCAGCCCCGGCGGGATTTCCCCCCGAGCTGTTCTAGTTTTCTCGTTCCCACCACGACACACAAAATGCAGAACAAATGTCTGCAAGCGCACCGGCATTTAGAGCAAATGGAGCCGTTATCAGCGGGAACACGGAGGGTCTCCTCTAGTCAAGTGTTTGAGTGACAACTCTTTTCCTTCCCGCAGCGCACACTAGCTGAGCCTCAGCATGGGAGACTTCCCAGCTGGGAAAAGCTGGAAAAAGAACCGGTGTGGCGGTGGGGTGCTGCTGTGGAGCAGTTGGGTGGGCTGGTGGGACTCCCCTCCCTGCCCAGCCACCAAGGACCTGGGAGATGCACTGGGGGGTGGGGAGCAGGCTGGCATACGAGGGTGGGGAGATTCTGGGGGTTTCACCGCCCAGCCGTTGGCTTGCAGTGGTGCTTTACGTCTGCAGTGAGTGGCATCTTTGGTTTTCTAGCACCTCCTGTGATCTGTAGGTAGAGTTTCTGTGGCTGAGGTTACCTGGCTGCGTTGGGCTCTCAGCAAGTTGAGCTTTGGCAGCGGCTTCTACGGGTGTGAAAGATGTTCCCTCTGGGTAGCAGATCGTTTATTAGAACGGCCCACGGAGGGGCTGTGCTCTGGCAGGGCCTGACACGTTCCCAAAGGCTTTCTGCCCACCCCCCTCCTCAGCACTTGCTTCTCTGCTCTCAAACCATATGTCGTTGGTTATATTTACCTTTTGGAGGTTACAGTTTTTGTGCTTTCTTGTGAACTCAGCAGTAGAGACAAAAGATCTTCATAAAATCCGTGCCACTTGAAGCTTAAGTAGCTAAAACAGCAGTTGGTATTCTTCTGAGTAGGGTCTGTGGATCCCTTTTGTCCTCTCAAGGTCTCATTCATCTCCCTGCAGGTCTGGTTCAGCCGTAACACAATTAAGACTGAACTAGTCCACGGGAACCTTTCGTTTTCATTTTCTAGACACAATCAGGTGCATTAAGAAAGCTGTAAGCTCTATCAGAGAACGGCTTTCCCTTAGACCTGCTTGGTCAGAAGTAAAGCGTGTAGAATTTCCCTGTCCTTGAGATCTATAAACCACCACTCTGTTACCTTTGTAACACTCTCGCTTGCGGTTTATGTCATTATATTTATTTCAAAACCTCAGATTTTGACATTTTGTTTGGAGGAGGAAAAAACAATCTAGCTGGTTGCCGTGAAATTTAGTTTGGACTCAACTATGTGCTGTGACTCAGTCTGCTGAATGACCTTCCGCACTGCTCATTGTAATCCAGAATTGCCAGGCAAAGAGAGTAATTAGTTGTGCAAAATGAAATAACTTGAAATCCTTGCATTGAGCAATGACCCAGAAAAAATCACTTAAGCTATACAATAGAAAAGACTCGAAGCATCGGGCTTTATTTTCACTTTTGTAGCTCTGCCCCCTTTTTGATTAAGAAATAAGCTCCCCCCTCCTCCCTTTAGAAAGCCTGGCTGTCGGGTGCCACCCAGAACAAATGATCACGATACCCTTCCTCTCTTAGGGAAAGGCTAACAGCACCGGCACAGCACTTGTTCTGCAACAATCACGTTTGATAAACTAGCAGCTCATGTCTGTTTAAAGCACTGCTTCATGTCATCTGAGATGAGCCCAAGTGATACAAACCTTCAACTAGGTCAGCGGGTGGCAGGACCAAGGGAGGACCTGCATGTGCTGACGGACTGATGCCGCTGAATGCCGAGCGGCGAATTGCTTAGCTCTCCTTTGGCCCCACCTCAATACACCGCTTTGAACGTGACTTTTTGCAGCATTTTTCAAAATTATCCAGAATCACAGGTGATCCCTGACCGCAGCCCTCCTCCCAGCCCCAGCCAGCAGCCCCTCGATGAGCTGGGACACGGTGATGCAGCCTCCAGCCAGGCTGCCACGTCCTGGTCCCAAGCACTCGCTGCCAGGGAATTTGGGCCAGACCTTGAAAACATCAGGTATTAGCTACAGTGAAAAGTCAGATATTGCCCTTGTGGGAGTATCGGCATGAATTAAGGTATGAAACTCTAGAATTTGTTTAAGAGGTGCGGAGGGAAGCGGCAGATAAAGTTACGTGAGACCTGCCAAGATCAGATTTATCCGCCGCGAGCTGGCAGCATAAAGGGGTCTCGTAGCCGTTGTGTTCCCGAATCTAAACCCCACTGGCCGTAAAAACCAATCTGCCACCAAAGGGAGGAGATGAAGTGTTTTTAATAAGAAAATGAGCCATTTGCAATGCGCTTTTAATTGGATCAATTTTTTCCTTTATTACCCAATCTTTAAAAACCAAACACATTCATATAACCAGACAAGCTCTTTCTCCAGGTAGAGAGCAGAAACCAAACTATTTCATCACAATCCTTAATTACTCCGGTTCGTCTTGTTTGGCAAATGATCACACCACTGCAGGGGGGCACCACAGCAAGAAATACAGCTCTGCAAAATATCTGACAGTCACTGTAGAGTTTTGGCAGGGGCTGTCCATACCCTGGGCGAGGGACAGCAGGTTTCTTTTTCCCTTTTCTGCCTGAAACTCAAGACTAGAAGAGCCGTAGGCGACACACACCCCCAGGCGCCGATCGCAGTGTCCTGCCCCACCAGTTCTTCCCAGGGTAGTGTTATTCTTCTTGATTTTCTGAGTGAGAAACAGATAACAGACGCTTTGTCTGAACTGTGAAACCAGGAACAGGCTGGGGTAACCAAGTGCTCAGTTTACTGGACCAGCTTTTAGTCCCTTCAAGCACTCCAGGAAATACTATTGCTAGTAGTGTGATGTTTATTGTAAAAAAAAATAAAAATCCATTGGAACAGAAAATGACAGAGGTACATATTATCATAGATAATATTGCTTCAATTATTCAGGTCCACAGTAGCTTCCTGCTTGGAGCAGTTCTTAGAAACAGGAGAAATGTTTAAAAGAGATCAGTAGGAGAGGAGCTGCCATTACCATAATACTGGAAAAAACGCCTTGAGTTACAATGCAATTAACTGCAGAACGGCCCAGTAATAGTNTTTGTTGTGCTGACCCTCTTCGGGGCTTCAGATGAGAAGAAAAGGGAAAGAAAAAAAAAAAAAATCCCACCAAAATGTGCTCCCAGTGCTGCTTCTGCAAACCCTGTAACTGCCAAACAACTGGCTGGAGCAGCAGCAGCTCTGAAGCCTATTTTACTTTGCTGGTTCATTAGAGGAAAGTATGTGGGAGCTCAAAAATATCACCTGTTGCATACATGTTGTAGCACAAGTAGCAAACAATTTGCTGTAGCATGGCAGCCACCATAAAATCAGCTTTTATATTGTCTGTCCTGCCCCCAAATTTGCAACTACGTTGTTGATAGTAACAAATAAATGCGCTGCAGTGTAACTATTATCTGTGGCAGATTAACATGCTACCACTGTGCCCTATTTAAATGCATCTTTCCTTCAATAAACTATTCTAGGCGAGCAGCACCACACTGAGGTACACATTTATCAGCCAGGAGAGTAGCACTGTGGGGGCCTTGGTTCACACAGCTGCAGTTTTGTGCTTCATTTGGCCCAAAGCCACGATGAACGTGAACTCTGGTGCCTGCTGGTGCCATTAAAAAAAAAAATAAAATCTGAGGAATGTAGTGTTTTGCTGTGCAAGGGGAAAAAAAAAGCAATGCACCAACAGACGTGCTTCCAAGTATTAAAAAAATAAAAGCAAACCAGTCCATCCCCCCCACCCCATCTCAGCAGTGAGTAGCTTGCACACACAAAGTGCAGATGGGTGGAAACCTATCGCTAAACGCAGTGGTCTGGAATGCAGAGAGTGAAGTGCAGGTGAACATACGATACGTTGCATTTAACCTCGTTTACTACAATCTCCCAGTCTTATTCCCCCAGCCCTTCCCTCCTCCCCTATGAAGCTTTAGATAGCAGACATACCTTCCAAAGACAGTTTCCAGGATACATTTAATAATAAAACAACAGCCAATCTCAACCGTAGGTTTCCCCTGGTGGGTTTTTTTTTTTTTCTCCAGCTCCCTCACTCCCTCCCTTTTTACCCCCTTCTACCTAGCAGAACTCTTAGTAGTAATAAAAACCCTGTTGCCATCAGAGGGCAGTTTTCTGGCTCAGCTCGGTCTCCCACGACTGCACAGTACTCACTTCACATTGAACAGACACGGTTCACAAATGGCACGACAGGAGCAATCTCCTGAATACCAGAAAAATGGAGAGAGAGAAAACCCTCCCTTGTCAGTTTGAAAGTAAAGCTCCATCTCCGTGCAGTTTAAGAGAGCTATTTCGTTTTATGCAGCGCTGCAATCAGAAATTGCTTTCTCTAGTAGTTGCCCAGACAACTGCTACCCAGTTCCTTGAGAGTACCACAGCGAGAAGAGGATCGCCTCTCTAGTCCTCTAAGGGAAGGTGATTTAGAGCAGTCAGTCAGTGTTCATGGCACAAAGAAAGACCCGATGGTTGATGCTGGAAGTGTAGGAGATGTGGCGAAAGGATTTGAGAAGGTTTAGGGAACGACCAGTCATTTAGCAAGGAACCACTACTCCAGAAGGATGGATTCTTTCCCTTGCACTTGTTCTTTTTTATTGTATGGATTTTATTAAAAAAAAAAACAAAAACAAACGAAGAGGAAAAAGCAGACCACCACCATGTAAGCTATTCTGTTTCTAAACACAAAACGTTAACAGCCTCTATGCCAAACCCCCGTCGGTTATGGCACAATCCTCCTGATCTCCTGACACTGGTTCCCATCAGACTGCAATGACGCTGGAAGAACCTCTGCTGCCAAAATAGGCTTTGCTTAAGAGACCTGCCTTTAAGGGGTGGAATATCTTCTCAGATGGTAACTGTAGATCTTAATGCAATGATCCCAGCAGTCCAGCACCAGCAGCTGCCCTTTGGGAGTAATGGCAATACCGACAGGACAGGTGAGTCCCTCCCGGATTAGGATGTTGTAACCACCTCCTTTAGGAAAATGCAGGATTTCTTTCCGGCTGCTGTCAGCAACAATGAGGTCTCCTCTGGCATCAACACACATCCCAGCAATGCACCTGAAATCCTCATTCTCGGAGAAGAAGTGGCTAATCTGCCGTCCCAGCTGCCCATCTGGGCCGACAGAGCCAATTGAAAAACCTCCTTCTAAATGGTGCTCGTACTGCCGGTTTTCCAGGTTAAGTCCCAGCCCTTGAGTAAAGTAGATGGTCCCTTCAGCATCGCAGGTGACAAATTTTGGCCGCACTGCACTACATAAGCAACTGTACTTCACTACTCCCACACCACGGTCCACCGTGAAACACCAGAGTTTCCCTCCTTCCACGTCGGTCACTACGAACTGCCCCGAAGGCAGGGCAGCAATGCCCCAGGGCTTGCTGAGCTGGCTGCGGTGACACGCCACGCAGTGACCATCCATGGTGTAGACCTTGACAGAGTTATCGTAGCTGTCAGTGACACCTATCAGGCCATCACAGTTCATGGTGACAGAAAGGGGAGTCAAATTGGGCAAGTCTGCTCCAAGGAAGCTCAATACAAAACTATCGATTCCGCTCAGGCTCCGGCGGATCTCCTTCAGAAAGCCCTTGCGGGTAAAAACCTGGATTCGGAAGTTGCCTCGGTCTGCCACGAGCACCTCTCCTTGCTGGGTGACATGTAGGCTGACGGGGAGATTAAACATCCCTGGCAGGCTGCCCTTGGAGCCCATCTTCTTGATGAAGTGACACTGCTGGATGCTCGTGGCTGCTTCAGGCAACCTTGGTTTGGCCGGTGAGGAATTGGGTGTGCAGGTGGCCTCTTCCTGCACAAAGTCCGGCTCCCGAAATGATGCCGATGAGGACGCTGCAGTTTCCATGAGCGATTCCTCTATGTTAATGGTCCGGGGTTTCTTCACCACCTGCCCAATCTGCAGTGGTCCCATGTGGCCCACCTTAAGGAGTTCAACCTCTTGAAGAGTCAGCTCCCTTGGGAGATTGTTTGTCAGTTCTGGTTCTTCCTCGTCTGCTGCCTCCTCCAAGAGAGCTATATCTCCCTGCTTTATTTTGGCAAGGAAATAGTCGCAGCGAGACATTATCTGAACTTCTGCTAAGTTCAGCAAATAAGCTTGCTCCTCCATTACCTGATTATTTGCCTTCTCCACGTCAGACAAAGACGTGGTGAAGAATTTGCGTGACCTGGCCAGTTCTTCCTGGATCTTGCGCTCTTGTTTGCTGTAGTCTTGCAGAACTGCTTTGTATCTGGATTGCAGGTCTCTCGAAACACCCTCCAGAGATGCTTTTCTTTTCTGCAGATCACCCATGAGCTCCCGAAGTCTGGCAAGCCTCGTCCCAAATTCCCTCCTACGCTCTTCAGCAGCCTCTTTGATAGCAATGACTCGATGCCCTTGGGGCATGTGGGATGTCTCCTTGCATGGCTCACATAAAACCAAGCTACAGCTCTTGCAGAAATGTCTTGGCAACCTCCTCCTGCAGACCTTGCACATGAGAAGACCCACCACTTCCCCCAGTCCGGTGGTGTCTATGATCTTCAGCACTGTGAGATTGTCAGTCAGCTGAGCTAAGCTGGTGATCCGCGTGATTTTGCTGCAAAAAGGGCACCGTATCCCATTAATGCTGGTTGCCAGGAGCTTCTCCAAGCACTGTTTGCAGATGGTGTGCCCGCAGTGTAGGAGCTTGGGTCTCAGGTGCTCCTCAGTGAAGGACTCCATGCAAATGGGGCACTCCAGGACCTCTCGGAGTGCATCCGAGTTGAGATGAGGGGCAGCAGCCATGGCTTTCCAAGGCAGCTTTAGCTGGTGCGAAGTCTTGTACTCGCATCTATTCCAAGGTGCTTCGGGTCTGTCCAGAAAGAAAAAAGGAAATGTGATTTATGTCAGCACCAGCAGCTACATATACGTGCAGTTTATTTCTGATTTATCACCCAACCCCGGAAAAAAAGCCCAGTTAGCGTTTCCATGTTTGGAAGGGACAGATTAGTCATAGCTAATCTCAGAGTCGGCAAATTCCAAAACTAACTCGCAGCACCTAGTGCGATGAATTATTCACTTGCAAAATTTATAAGTAGAACTGAAAGAAGTGTAATGGCAGCAATAAGGAAGCCCAATAGATATTGATGACTGAATCATCTCCTCATGGTGCCCATCTCCCGCTGCCAAGCCTCCAAGTTTACATAATTTACTGAAACCCAGGGAGATTAAACCAAGTATTCAAAACATTGTGCATCAAAAGAGGAACCAGATGGTGCAACGCTTTAGGACATTAATATATCACCTCTAGAGACCCGCATTCAGATGTGACATCAGATACGAACGAAATAAATGTGGTTGTTTTACTCTGCTTTCCTAGATAGCCAAAATAAATTTTCAAGGTTTCATACTTTTGCCAGAAAGTGAAACTAGAAGGAATGATTTGTCAGCTTCCACTCATCCTGAGAATGACTGTACAGACTGAAAACACACAGCGAAGATTTTACAGCAGTGTTTCATTAACTTCTGCCAGGCTGCATCATGCTTCAGCATGCAAATTAAACAGAGCTCGCCGCGGCAGTGTTCTAGCAGGCGTTAGCAGTAATGGAGTGTCGTGGTTTAACCCCAGCCAGCAATTACCACACAGCTGCTCGCTCACTCCCCCCTCAGTGGGATGGGGGAGAGAACTGGAGGAAAAAGGTAAGAAAACTCGTGGGTTGAAAGAAAAACAGTTTAATTACTGAAGTAAAATAATAACAACAACAATAACAAGGAAAACAACAACAAAAGAAGACAAAACCCAAGAAAACCAAATGATGCAACCGCTCCCCACACACCGACTGAGGCCCAGCCAGTTCCCAAGCAGCGATCACACCCCATAGCCAACTCCCCTAGCTTATATACTGAGTATGACATCTTATGGTATGGAATATCGCTTTAGCCAGTCTGGGTCAGCTGTCCCAGTTGTGTCTCCTCCCATCTTCTTGTAGAGAAGAAGCAGGGAGGGCAGGGCCAGTACGAGAAGCTGAAAAAGTCCTTGGCTTAGTGTGAGCATTGCTTGGCAACAACTAAAACATCAGTGTGTTATCAACATTATTCTTAGCACAAATCCAAAACATAACCTCCTACTAGCTACTATGAAGAAAATTAACTCTAGCCCAGGCAAAACCAGCACATGGAGTTAATATTTACTACAAGTGTTTACTGTTAGTTCCAGAACTTAGCTTAATTCAACATAATTTTTCTCGATTTCACAATCTTGCAATATTGACCTCATTCTTTTATTCGGGTTCAGTTTTATACTGCTCTAGTTGCTGTTCAGCTTCAATCCAGGTTTCTCCATCCTCACATCCCTGACAGCAGGGAGCACATCCCAGCAGCTCTCCTGCTAAAGCAGCCATCCGTTCAAAAGGAAAGAACAGGGCTCATATCATTAAGTTATTATTCAGTAGACTGGGTTTCAATACCTTTGCTATTGCATTGCTCAGTCATTAGAAGAAATAGGGAACAAAACATTTCTTCTAGGGGGAAAGGAGGAGAAGGAAGTAGTTGGTCTTTAAAATGAAGAGATGGTCACAGAGGGATGTGAACAGACAGCTTTTTCTGAATAATGGCTGCGCACATGCAGCACTCTGGCTTCCCTGCTGGGTTCGCCTGCTTCATCCTCGGGAGCATTTCAGATAGAAAGGTTCAGTGTATTTCAGTTTACCATTTGCTCAAGTGGAAGAAAACAACTGCAATGAAGCAAAGGTCTTTATATACGTACAGAGAAGAAAAAAATAATTTTAATTTATCAGCTGCAGTTCACAGTCCTTTAAAGCTCACATTTCAGGAAGGGATTCAGCAGAATCTTCACCGAGCACCAAGGTGAGATCTGATCCTTGGCGCAGTGGTGACATGATCAGTGTCACATCCCCGGCCCTTGGGGAGCAGTGGCAGCGCAGGCGCTTGCTGCCACCACCCCTGAACACGCTTCTCTTTTATTCTTCGCATATATCTCAGCTGGGGAAGCAAAAGCTTAGGCAGTGCCATGTAGATCAGAAACCTTCCTCTGAGGGATGAAAAATCTGTATTTTAGCATGTTTTTTAAAAATGAAACACAGGATACCAGCTCCATTATTCTTATTTGCCTTGGAAATAGGTCAAAAGACTTGCTTAGGAAAGGATGAGGGAACGGCACAGATACCAGACACTGCAAGTTACGTAAAAATCTACATTTAAAACAAGTATCTTCATTAAAGAACAATGGCAGAGGGGATTTTGTTTAGTTTTAAGTTAGGTTTGGTTTTTAGAAAGATGATTTGTATGACGTTCTTTTCATATATAACCCCCTTTTATCAGAATACCAGCATGCGCCTTAATAACATGAAATTATTTTTATTGGTGCACTTTTATCTTTATCCTGCACTCCGCCGGGCCTTCCTGGAAGTTTCCTTAGTAGCGAGTTGTCCTTGTGTACCAGTCCCCCCCCAGGCTGTTCTCTGACGCAGAGTGGGGTATTAGAGGAAGCCTCAGCTGAGGATCAAGCTGCAAAACTCTGTAAATTATGCGCGTTTGGCTTCGTTAGATCAAAAAACCGTTCCTGCTGTGGTTTCTCTTCTCGCTCTGTAGTTGGCGTGGGCAGTGAGACAACTGGCTTCACTGGTGATTTCTGGCTTCTGCCATTAAGAAGTTAAAATACTGGGGGAAAGCTGCAGAATGTGTAGTGCGACTCTCTCCTGCAGCGTTGACAAAATAACCCAAAAAAACCAAAACCAGCGCGACAACACAGCGGTTTGGTTTTTAGCGGGTTTGGGGTTTTTGGGTTTTTTTCTTTCTGCTGAGAGCAGACCCGCGCAGTGCCCCCCCTGAAGCGATGTGTTACCGCAGCCCGGGGCGGGGGGCGGCTCCCGGGGGGACACCCAGGGCTTGTCCGGGGGGACGCTCGGCTCGGTACCAACCGCCGCCGGCCGAGCCCCTCCCACCTCCTTCCCCCCAGCGCCGCCCAGCAGGTGCCCAGGCCCGGCCCGGCCGCGGCCTGAGGGGGCTCGGCGAGGTCCACCCACCCCAGAGCGGCCTCCCGGGGGCTCGCACCGCCGGGGAGCGCCTCACTCAGCACCGCCCGGCCCGGTGGGGGTCCAGGGAGTGCCACCGGGGCCGGGGGAGGCTGCCCGGCCCGTCCGCCCCCTCCCCAGCCCGCCGAGGCCGCCCCGGGCCCGCAGCTGTGTGTGTGAGAAGGTCCCGCCCGCCGCCGCGGGGCCCGCTCCGTGTCTTACCTGCCCGCCGCTCCCGGCACGCGCGCCGCTCCCCGGCATGCACCGCGCCCCCGCGCCGCCGTGACGTAACGCCGGGCCGCGGAGCTTGCCGGGAGATGGAGTCCCGGAAGGAGGCCCGGGGCCGGCGTGGCTGAGCGGGGCCGGTGGGGCCGGGGGAGGAGGAGAGGCTCCGGGGCGGTCCCATTCACCGGGGAGGACGGTCCGTAAGGGCAGGCGGAGGCCCTCAGGCTGGTCCAGGGCCTAGCGGGGCCTGGAGCAGGGAGCTGCCCGCACAGGAGCTCCGGGGCGGCCGGGTCCCGTCCTCCGCGCTTGGGCCGCAGCTGTACCAGGATGAGGTAAAAGATTAAAGAAAGGAAACAGAAGCACGTTCTCTTTGTTTGCTTGTTTTGTTGTTGTTTTATTACATGCAGTCTCGCCACACGCAGGCTGGGCCATGTCCCTTCTGTCACCAGCCAGTACCGCTGCCCTGTCCCTTCCCTCTCCTCCGGCCGGGTCCTGGGTATCTGTCAGTTTTGTGTCACCTATCGACAGTCTCTGTCTTGGAGCAGCCCCTGGGCTCCCAGGACAACAAGGGCTCCTGGGAGGTAGAGAATAGCAACTGTAATCCCTTGATGGGTGACGCGTGGAAATATTGTCAGGGAACAGACAGGCAGCTGCGGGTGCCTGGGCGAGGGCTTGCTCAGGGCACGTCCCGGTCGGTATAAATCCCTTTCCTGCAGTGGCCTCGGTTCTGGCACTGGTGGCCAGCGACCGGTGCTGCCGTGCCACAGGCAGGGGATCAGCGGTTCGCGGGGAATCGAGCGGTTGCGGGGTTTGCCCTTTGTCAGAGGAGAGCTCTCGTTGCCCAGTCATTCACCTCCTCTGCTCATGCCCAGGAGGTAACAAAGGATGACATCTCCTTTACACCCCCACAGGACTAATGACCAGAGTCATTAATCACAGAATCCCTCTCCCCCCTGCCTCTTCCCTCCTCCTCCTCATCCCATAGCCTTTATTTCTGACCTCTCCACCCGTCAGGTGGGCTCTGACGGTGCCTGCAGGCTGGCAGTGGCAGCTGGAAGCAGGGGTTTCACCACTGGACCGTGGCTCGGCTCTGCCCTGGCATTTCTCAGGGTCACACTGCCGTGAGGGTCATCAGCAACGCCAGTCCTGTTCCAGCTCGGCTTTCACTCATCCGTTCATGAGGTGGCTTTACAGGGGGCAGAGACACCAGCTTTCCTGTGACCCCATGGAGCTGCACCGCAGATCAGGAAGTGTCGGGGCTTGGGGCTTCTTCCGTGGGAGTGGGGAGAAGCCAGGCGGGTCCAGGGGAACCCTGTCCTTCACACACCAGCAGTGCCGTGGCTCCAGTGCTTCTGGCAGCTCCTGGTCATGGTGGCATCCCAGCAGCATCCCGCAGTCAGCCCTGATCACGGGCTGATGTGCAGGTGGAGGTCCTGAGGCTCGGAGGAGTTTGCTGCCTGGGGAGGTGGCAAGTCCTCGGTTTAACCATTTCCCGTAGACCCTGCGTGTGGCCTCTCTGCCTGCATGCCGGGTGGGAGCACGGTGCAGCGATGCTGTGCTGGCAGCCATGAGGCTGTGCCCGGACCTTTCGGGGGGGCTGCAGCACTTTTCCAGTGTTGCTTGCTCGCCCACTCCAGCAGCTGCCAACCAGCACTGAGGAGAGCACTAGCATAATGCAGCAATTCTTGCCGCCACCTGGTTTTGGTATTTTTTTCTATTTTTTTTCCTATTAGGAATAGAATAGCTCAGTTGGAAGGGATCTACACCCAGACAGGGATCAGCAGCACCAGGGATCAGCAGCATGGGCAGCGGGTGCACTCAAAGGCAGAGCGAGTGGACACAAAGCCTGACCAGGGCTGCAAAAGAAAATGAGTGAGATCCCGTCTCCTGTTTCATGCCGTGCTTTGGGCCCTGAGCAGCAAACCTCAGCGGGACCCCCACGGGCAACAGCGTTTCCCTGAGGGTGTTGCTGTGTCAGGGGAGGGGACATGGGGTTCACTTGTTCACTTCTGACATCACCAGCAGAATGTTCTTTTGTCCCCCGATGTATTTTCCAGTGAACAAAAGGGGACATTAGTGTTGAACCAGGGTTCAACAGGGTTGAACACAAGCAGGTTTTGTGAGGGCACACCTGAAAACTGACAGTATGAGGGAAAAATAATGGTAGG
>VZTO01026417.1:158351-176801 GCA_013400615.1 Syrrhaptes paradoxus | reverse complement strand
TCTATGATTCTATGATTTTATTAGTCTAAACTCAGTAAATACAGGATACAGTTTAAATGAAAGAATCCTCAAGGATATGTATATCAATGAAAAAGTTGAGATAAAATGCATTATAGATTTACCAGGTTAAGCTGATGAGTATCCTTGATAAAAATTATTTTCTACTTTACAGAAATGCTGGTGTGAACCTGAGCTGGAACTTCATACAATAATAAGAAATAAATTATTAAGGACAACATGGAGATACAGATTAGATTAGATATTAGGAGGAAATTTTTCACTGTGAGGGTGGTGAGGAACAGGTTGCCCAGGGAAGCTGTGGATGCCCCATCCCTGGAGGTGTTCAAGGCCAGGCTGGATGAGGCTTTGAGCAACCTGGTCTAGTGGAAGCTGTCCCTGCCCATGGCAGGGGGGTTGGAATTAGATGATCTCTAAAGTCCCTTCCAACCCAAACCATTCTATGATTCTGTGATTCTGTGATTCTATGATTAGCTGATGAACAAGAAGGAGAATGAATTGTGACACTGAGGAACTATTTGGTCCATAGAGTTTCTTGAAGTTCAGTTTTTGTGCTGATCTTATGCAATATTTTCAAAAGTTAAAATGGTGTGAGAATTAAGTTTAAACGTGTTGATATTCAGGATGCATCCAAGTTACAAGCAGGACAGGATTACTGATGATGGTAAAGACTGGATAGATGAAGACCAGCAGTGTGAGTCAAGGTGTTTGGAGAGCAGTTTGTACTATAAGCTGAGGGCTCCTAAGTCATATAAGACTAAGAAGAACCTTGCTGTATTAGTTGTTAAATGCAAGGAAGTAATTTTTTAATGCCCTATGGACACAAAAAGAGATTTGATGCTACAAATTATCAGGTAAAGTATGTCTCCTATTCAGTTTATAAGGCCTTGGAGATGACAACTATAATACTGTAAACTCTTCTTTTCATTCTGAGATAGGTGCACTAAAGTGGAACAAATACTGGGAAGGACTGCTAGAGAACGCTGAGTAATGGAGTATATATCATTAGTTTCTATCTAGTTAGTTACTAACTACATTAGTTAATTATCAAACTTCATATCCTTAGCATAAGATACCAGAAATTATAAAGCTGTTCTTGATAACACATTTAAGAGAAAAAACAAGAGGAGAAGTGATTTGAGAAAGAGGACATATTAGCACAAAACCAAACAAAATTTAATTTGCCATAATGCATTTATTGTGGTAAGCTTCTAATCATAATTGCAGAGAAATTATGGGATACCTTTTTAACAAATATTGTAGACAAAATTCCTAAATCATTTTAGGATGGACCTTTGAAGGTTTATAACAGGCTATATTACAAGTAATTAACCATGAGGAGTTTGATGACCCAGGAAGCTACTTCTCTCTGTTTATGCTGATACTCTGAATACTCTGTGTTGCTTTTCTTCCAGGGCCACCAAATTTAGTCATGTGTATGCATGGGAATACTGCCTTTCTGTTCAGCAAAGCACCTAAGACTGTTATCTTTTGATCATGACTAAGCCTAATTAATTACAAATACTTTTCAACAGAACCTATAGTGAGGTTTCAATGCCAGCTCTTACTGCGCCTGTATATGTGCACACTACATGTAAACAAACACCATTTCTAAAATTTCTGAAAAAAATTATACATAATGATACTAAGATTAACTACCAACTTGTGAAAATGATTGCGATATACTTCAATGGTTATAATGTTAGAAATATTTTATCAAAAAAGTAAGTTTATGTTCAAAACAGTGAGAAATAGCAATGCACGTCAGTCATATCACAAAAATATTTAGTAAAAGTGTAAAGTAAATATTCAAAACTTTTGCAGTGTTGTAAACACAATTCAGTTGATCTTGATGAATTTTTACATTCAAGAGATGACAACGCTGTGTTCAAGGCCACTTTTGGGTTTCTTTGAGTGCAATTAAGTAGTTCTCTTTTTTTCATGAGAAAATAATAATTTGAAATAATGTCCGTGAAAGATACAGTGCTGTTAATGTGTTCTCAGAACCTGAAGCATGTACTGATAAAATGGAAATGCTTTGGGGAAAATTTATTTCGCTTGCAATTCATTTGGTTCCTGCCATAATTAGAGAAAGGAGTTGAGTAGCTGCCAGAGAAAATGAGAAGTTGAACACTCAATCACCACCCCTGCAATTCCAAAAATTTAATTGCATCATTCACTGTGAGACTTTAGGGGCAAAAGTTCTGAAATCAGGACATGTCATGAGCATTGTATTGCTGACAGTCTTTCTTCTTATTCCAGACATCTCAATCACTGCCAAACAGCGCAGCCCAGCTCAGAGGAGCACGCCTCCAGTATGGAGAGCTCCTGCGTCAGTCACTGGGGAAATGCAGGCAAATTATGCAGATGAAGAATGTGATCATGTGGATCTTCAGGGAAAAAGTAGAATAACATTCCTCAGTTGTGTTTCAGTATTTAAATGAAGCTGAACCTTTCATGTGCACAAATTACAATAACATTGTCCTACTGTCTCATTTGTAAGTACTGGATTGAGACATTGGGAGCTGGATTGACAGGGCAGCTAGTTAATTTTGTAGACACCCACTGAACAAAATTTGTGCCTAACCCTGCAGGTGCCTAAAACTTCCTCTGCGTGTTGGAGCATTGTTAGAGCCACGGAAGTCTTCACGGCATTGAGATACTTGGCAGAAGACTAAGCTCTAAGCCCTGCCTAGATTCACAAAATATTCACCTACTTTACCTGGAAGTCCTGAGACAATGCATGCTCAGGTATGAAATAATTAACAGTGCATTGGCCTAGAACAAGAAAATAAAAATGCACATGACTCCATTGCTTTCTGTTCAGGATAGTCACTTGGAGGTGTGAGAGCTGGCTTCCTACCTCTGTACCAATTAATGTTCTAACCACTAAATCCTATCTATATTCCAAACTGGAATATCTGGAGGGTAGAGGCTGGAAGGGGAAAGACACAAATGAGGAGAACATATTATCCCCATTTGTGGTGATCAAGGAGGGCCAGCTGGCTGGCAACGAGCAGGTGCAGAGGATGTAGGTTCACCTGTGAGACGTCAGCATCTTAAAGGAGGAAGTTACTCTACAGAAGTCATATCTGCATCTCTGTCTTTCTGGGGAGTCCTTAGCCCATGTACTGGGTGAAGTAGAATACCTCTGAAAAGCATGAGTAAGAAATTCCCCATGCTGGGATGCTGCCTGGCTCAGTCTGCAGCATTCTGCTCCCTCACCCCTGGTGAGTAATCACACGGCTGAACTATTGACTGTCAGCTCCTCTCATGTTTGAAACAACTTGATGGGTTCCTGACATTTGGAAGAAAGGGCTTAGTGTTGTGAATCTCTGACAACATTAGGATACTAACAATAGGTGCAGCTTAAATTACCCTCTTTTTCAGTGATATCTAACACACTGACAATCTAGATTCCTGCTCAAAGAATTTTTGAGCCCTTAGTTGTTGAGCACTTAACTGCCCCTGTTCTGAGGTGGCTAGCTTGAATGGTCTGCATTTCACAGTCTAAAATTTAGATCTCTGAAATCCCTGAGATTCTCCTATGAATTTATTCTTTTGTGGTATTTTGGGGATGGTGCTCAGCACGCTGAGAATGTTAGCAGATGCAGATTTAAGTGCCACTGAGTACATTTTTTAAGCCAAATAAGTGTTCTGCAGAATAACTTTCAGCCAAAGCTGGAGAAGTTCCACAGCAAACCGAGATTAAATTTGGTAAGTTGCAGCATGACAGACTGAGAAGTGTCCCAGAATTTTGCTAGTGTGACAGACACGTTAAACCTTACACAGTGTAGTCAGTGTTTGAAATAACTTAGCGAAGAGTCATTCCCACTAGTGCTATGCAAAAACCACCACATTTAGATTCAAAGGTGATTAATACCAGTGACAATTATTATGTCAGATATTCAGAGGCATTTGCATCAGCTATCAGTTGGTGAGGTAGAAAACTACTTTAACTTCAGCGTTCATTAAAAATAAAGAATAGAATTAGGCACATGTCTAACAAGAGACATTATCCACGGGAATGTGTATTTTTCAAATATACAGTTCTTACCTCAAAATTTACCATTATAGATATATTAAAACTTTATTACCCTTGCTGCCTTCCTATTATTGTCTTCAAACACTGGTTTTCAAATAAATACAGTGACAGACCTGCTTAAGAATGTTCCTTAGGTTTATTAAAGAAGGAGCATGGAAAAAAAAATCTGTTTAAAGTGAATAGCAAAGCAATAAACTGGTCTGTGAAGTAGCAGCTTCTAAATTTCTAATTAAATGCTTCCTCTGTTTTTCTGATAGCTCAGAATTGAAGGCATTTGGCAATAGACTCAAGAGCTTTGAGCTGTGTTGTAATCTGGACACAATATGTAGCTTTTATTTCATTTTTCCCCCTGAAAGATGATGTACAGTTGACATGAAATATCACAGGGAATTCATTTGTGTAAAGTGTTTATTCTGAACTTCAGCTATGTAAAGTCCTTTTTATCTGATCAGCCTTTGTTTAGCTTTTCTTATTTTTTAATGCAAAGTCTTAGAATTAAGACCTTAGATGAAATATTTGGGTGTCAGTCCTGCTTCTTTCTTTTAGTTGTTATTTGGCTAAGACATGGAGTGTCTATGACAGGTAATAAGGAGGTGGTGTCTGAGGCAAACTGGTAGAGCACAGTGATTTACTTTTTTAATTGTTGGCATAGAAACCTTTTTAGCTGTTGCATGTGTTATAAACAGAAGCCATGTATTCTGCATGCTTCATACATGTAATTTGGTGAATGTGGGTCTCTTAGTAAAACCTGATTAGCTGAAGGATGTGTGATTTATCTCAGGACAAAAAAAAACCAATGTGGGCTCATTTGAGCCCGCTGAACTGTCATTCTACCATGTTTAAATATTCCTTTCGTAGGTGAAGTAGGAAACAGTATGAACTATCACATGGGCTGATGTTTTCTTTCACTGCAGCTTTGTTGTGTGCAGCAAAACTAACTGCTTCCCATTAGAGTACTGATAAGAAACAAAGGACAAAGTTTTGATGTAATTATAGTTTAAATGGACTGTAATAAATTATTTCCTTGTTAGTCTGATCTAATCTATATTATTGTAGTTCGTTTGCTTCTAATGGCTTGTTGCCATGATTTGAAATTCTATGCAAAGTATATTCAGCTCTGTAGTCAACACAAGTGAATATAATTTAAAAATATACTTTATATTTAAAATGTATTGCCTATTGTTCCTCAGAAAGCTGGAAAAGCTTTGTATATAAATACAGAAGAGAGAGTAACACAAATAGCATATGAAAGACACAGCTTATGAAATTTGCTAAAATGATCAATGGTTTTCTTCCCACAGGACTGTTTTTTTTCCTATTCTTTTGGGTGAACATTGCAAAAGTAATTTTGTCAGCATGAATTCTTATCTGTCATAAAGTCCCTTATTCTGTTAGTCTGTGTTTTACTTAAGAAATGTGACTGTGGCCTGCATTACAAATGTTTTCCCTAAAGCTCATTTCAAACAGATTTTGGTACTGGGGATAGCTGATGCATAGTTCTGTCAGTTTTACAGATCTGCTCTTATTGGCAACCTTGTGCATTGCTACAAAGTTCTAGTGAGCATGGAAAAAGTAAGCCATACAGTAAAAATAGCCAATTTAAAAGTGAGGTTAGACATGTTAGACATCTTTTTTTTTTTTTTTTAAATTATTCATTCTAGCAGTCTTTGCCGTGGGGGCAATTGCATAAATAACCTATAGAATTAACCATTCACCTGGGTCCTCATCCTGATTTCTGGGACTCAGCAATTTGCTTTCCAGATGCAGTTCTGTCAGGATATTGGAAAAGTTAAACACATGAGAAAGAGAGGTGGGGGGAACCACTACTGTAACATTGAAAGTCTAGCAAAAAGAAAGAGAATGAAGTAGTAAGTCTTCTTCTAGGTCCTTTTTTTACTGCATATTTGTTTGAGGATTGCCTTTTGTGATGGTTGTTCCTCCACCTGATCTGACTGTCTGAGTGTGGCCGGTTGGGTGCAGGCTGTAGGCTTTCTAGTCAGTAAGCACGGTGCAAAGGTAGAGAGAATTAAAAATACCTATAACCGCTGAGTCAACTAATATAGAGATAAAAGTAACACTGGGACAGAAAGACTGCCTAACGCCTTGCCTAGGCAGTCTTTGCGAAGGCACATATGGTGATGTTGGAAGCTGTGCCCTCCTGGGAGAATGGCAGTGCTGTGGCAGCCACCCCTGTCCTGGCAGTGCCTCCACTGGGCAGGTTAGGCTTCTTGGCTTCCAAAATCTATTCCCAAACCTTGCTTATAGAACCAGTGATACACAAATGAATTATTCTAGCCCTAACATGGACGTAGCTATTGGTAACCTGTTGCTCTTTGGCTGGTTGACAATTCTTGGGGATTTATGTTGTGGCAGAACAATTGAAGTTACTGGGTCTGCTGTACACTCTGAGAAATAGGTTGTGGCTATTAAATCACAGAATCACAGAATCACCTTACTGTTTTAGTGCTGTACAGAAAAGTTCCCTTAGTGTTCTGAGCAGTAACAGAAGATCTTTGTTTTGAAATCACAAGAAAAGTCTTTCTGGCACCCAAGAATCTTGTGTTGCAACTGCCAAATATGCCTCCCGTGTGACCATATTCTAAATCATCTGTGTTTTGTTAGAAAAGCACTACCAAGCTCTGACAAAGGGTACTCTCAGTAGGTTCAGTTGTTTGTTTCCATCTTAAAAGAGGAATGTTGAAATCTGTTGTGTGAGCAGGAATTCCTGGCAAAACCAACCCCTGGGAATACTGGAGAAGTAACTGTTTCTCTCGGATAATAAACACTGCAGGCTCTTATTAAGCTCATCCAGCCAGCACCACGGTAGCCATCCCAAGCTTTGTACTAATTGCCAAAAAGAAGGAATAGATGCATTTCATGCAGAAGAGGTAGTACAGCATTTTCTCTTCAAGGTGCACGTACCTGCAGGGAGATGGGCTGTGCCCAGTACTCATGGGAGCCAAGAGAAAGGCTCTTCTTGGATTCAGTGGTTTTGGAGTGACTTCCTTATCCCCTCAACAGTTCTTTACTGTAATGAAAATATTGGACTTCTATAACACTGACATTACTTTGGAGAAAGTCTGTAAAGTAGCACCTAATCATGAGCTGCTTGAAAGTTAAGCATCTCATGGAAATAGGTACTTAGCACCAAGGGAGTGGAGAAGGTTGGTCTTTGCCCTGAGTTATTCTCAAGTAATTGATATTGGTGTTCCTGAGCTCACTGTCTGTTTTGTTTGTTTGTTTGTTTTTTTTTTTAACCTTTTTTGTCCCTCCCATTAACCTGAACAGTTTGTTCAGAACCTAGATATATTAAAACTGGCAGATACGCAGGGCTGTCAAAGGGGTTGAAGTCAATGAAAGAGGTAGAAGCAATCTGCTCAATGTCACTGCAGCATTTAATCACAATTAAGGAAAATTTGGTTATGTTTTGCTGCTATAGATCTAGACCAATCCTATGAGTCCAGGCAGACTACACTGATTCCTTGAACTCAGTGGTGGTACTGTGAATTTATGAGGGAGATGTCAAGAGAGAAGCCTGTACCATAGGATTTTAGTGACACTGATTTTAGAAGAACCAAAGATACTGAGGAGATGCTGCGATTAGAAAGTAGGATTTTTTTAAATTTTTTTTCCTCAGTTAAGGCTGCACAGTGAATTCCAATGGAATTTTTCATAGTATGAATAACTTTTGAGGGGCAGATATTGTATAAATCCCAAAACACTCTGCTAAAAATCACTTGTGAGAAATAGGAGTCCTTGCCTTTCAGTGAGGGACGTGGCTTTCTGGCTTTAATGCATTTAGTAACTAAGATGAAAAAGCAATTCCACTGCAAACACAGGAAAAACAATGGGCTCTTGGTTTACTGCAATGTACAGTAGGTACAGTCTGTTCCTGTTGGAGTACAAAACTAACCTTTGCAAAGCCATCTGCTTGGGTTTCTAGAATTACTTTTTTTTTAAAATTTTAAACTGAAATTGTTCAGAGAACAGTAAAAATTAAAAAGAAAAGCAAACATTTTGAAAACTTGGTTTGATTTTGCATAAAAAGTATGTTAAAATAATTTTGGGAAAACTTTATACAGGAAAAATCAGAAGGTACTTCCTAGGTTAAAGCATAAGATGCTGAAGTGGGAAACTTGACCTTGAACTCTTGTTCTGAGGCAAGCAAATTAGGGCTTTTGGATACTGTTTTCTAACTACTTCCACGTAATGTAAAAATTTGGCAATAGACTTCCTGATTTCTGATCAGAAACTTCATTCTGGATCATAAACTTCTTTCTGGATCTAATCAATATCATTTTTTGCAAATGTTTTCTGGTACTTGATATATTTTGTCCGAGAGAAAAATGTTTATTTTAAGAAATGACATTTTTCAATGGAAAATTATTTTCAAAATATCTCAAGAAAAGTCTCTACCTAAGTTAACAAGCTATAAACAACAAACAGAGGTATCTAGCAGTTGAAGGCAAATCTTTAGGTTAAAAAATAATGAATATTTTTTCTTATTCCTAGGAGTTCCATGTATGAATTGTATCTGAGTAGAAAGCCATAAACACAACTACTTCATCAACATGTGAAAGTTAGAAATCTAAAATTGCCTTGGGAAAGCAGTGGAGCAATATTTGGGAAAAAAAAAGAAAAAAACCAAACTCTTTTGCTTCTCAAAGTATGAATAAATCCTTTTAGATCTGCTGGACTAAATCACTGCCCATGGCCTTATGCTCCACACAGCAGAGTTTACATCAGAACCCCAAGAAATACAGAGATGTCAAATTCTTTTTTTCCAGAGGAAAAGGGATGTTTTTGTGGATTTTTTAAATTTTCACAGCCTGTCACTCAAATGATGCTATTGACAAGCTTGGGCTGCTTTTCCAGTGCTAACGGAAGAGTGCTAGGTGACAGCTAAGCATGGGAAAAGAGCAAGAAGAAACTTGCTACAGAGATTACTAGAGAAGCCTGTGGCTGAAATTCTTCCATTGTGCACATTATTTTCCATAGCACTTAAAATTCTGATAGATCTGAGTGGATGGAAGAAAAGATCTTTCTAAAAAATGTAACAATGGAGGAAAACATACATGCAGCACATCCTCTCATTTACACTTAGTTTGCAGCTTGGCATGGAATTTCTACAGGAAAAGCATGTACTTTACTGTCACATGTTTAAATTTTGTTTCTAAAAGTGTTTTTAGACATGGTTTAAGCTCTCTCTGAAACTGAGAACTGTGCTATTTTGGAATTTGATGAATTCTGTGAAACTTGCAATGTGTTCTTGCAATTTCTTCAGCTTGTTTCTTGGTGTTGACTACTGTAACTCCAGTAACATATCCTGTACAGGAATAAAATGTCAGGAGAAGTTGTCAAGATATTGCTACAAAGGAGAAAGGGTCAACAAAACATTGCCCCTGAGTAAGCAGACATGGGAAGTACCCTGCCACCTCTGCTGTCTCCCGTGGACAGTATAACTTTTGCTGATTAAACAAGGTATGCTCCTGGTAGCAAGTGACAGGACTATCACAGAATATCTCCTTTCAGAGCACGGTAGTGCTAGCAGTAACTCAAGTCCAAGTTAGCTCTTTGGACAGTGTGTCTACACACTTTCTCATGGTCATGGCAAATCTACAGCTGCACCAATGTTAGGAAAAATTAAGCAAATAGTAAACTGTTTAAACAGTCTGTGAAATATATACACACAAATACCACTTATTACTTTCAGAGTGTCCATAGTTCTTCTTTGTGCTTTTTTAATCATTTTTAAACCAAGCTAAGAACATTTTATTGGCAAGAATGTTCATAGAGATAATGTGTTTTGACTACATCTGTGAATAGCCACTTGCTAGGAATTATTCCAGAGATGTTTGCACAGGCATCTTCAGTGCCTCTTGCATGTTCAAAAGTTGCTTATTCAGGGAGGATAAGCAGGTTGGTGAGAAATATGTAAATAAGACATACTGGCTTTTCTGAATACACTGTGAAGAACCTGTAGCTTGAAATCTCCTTGTGTGAATTTTTTTTTTTTTAAGTATATCAACAGTTTCATTCAAGAAATTACCGGACAATAGGTAATTTAAAAATAGGTAGCACATAATACCTCCAAGACAGAGCTTGGGGTCCAAAAGTTGTTTGATATAATTATAGAAAAAGGCCTAAAAAGAGCTGAAGATTGAATGTTGACGTTGCATAAATTCAGTTGAGAAATCAAGGACATAATTTAGCCATAGGAATGAATAGTAAATGGAATACATATCAAGTGAAGTTGCAATTCTTCTGTCTATGGATGTCTTCTGCTCCAGAAAGTTTTGGTTTTTGGTTTTTTTTTTTTTCAAAGATATTTATTCACAAGCACAAACTATTGAGCTTAATGGGGGAGTTATGAGATGAAGTTTTGTAGCTGGTATAATACAAGTGGACAAACTAGGTGATCTAATGGTCCATAGTCTTAAAATATATTAATGCAGATGTCTGAACTTACTGAATACTTTTATTAAATAAATAGTTTTCAAAGAAACCTATGGGAACTGGGCACCTAAATCCTCATTAAGTTAAATCTCACTCATTGTATTTTCTGGTCACTTCTGTCCAACTCCTCTGTTTCTTTTTGCTATAAATGCTGTACAAAAGTCTTAAGAGAAAACACAGAATAACATTCTAAGTATTATATACTTTCTGAGAGTAGGTGAATTTCTTTATGAACTCAAAACTAAATGCTTCTTAATAGAGGATCAGCCAAATGAATTCTGGCCATGTTTCCTAACACACAATGTAAACAGATTTGGTTTATAAATATTGGAGTATCTAGTCAAATCCTGATGCTATTTACAGAAAAAAGGATTACGGATTCCCTTGGTTTTTTTACCTTTTTTTTTTTTCCTTAGACTTGACAATTTGGTGACAGCGCTGTAAAATCAAAACGTACAAGTCTCATACTCTGTCATTTCTCTGCAGCTTGATAATATTCCTGCATCACTCTATGTGAAGTGAGGGAGATAATTTTTCATGTCATCTCACCTGACGTGAATGGTGTCACCTAGGTATCACCCTTTGTCCATTCCAGCCACCTCTGGGTATAGTTTAATGGAAACAAGTGTGAGGCTGTGTGACCAGAGATTTTTTAGTAAATAGTTGAAACGCTCTGCTCAGAAAAGAGGCTTGTGTGATGGGACTTGGACCAAAAGTTTCAGTTCCGAAATTCTCTTCTACACTAATACCGACTTCTGAAAGATTTTGTCTCTCAGTTCCTCAGTTGCTTAAAGATCAGCTTTGGTCCATGCCTAGGAACACCTCTGTCAGAGTATAGCCCACAGAAAAGCACTTTCACTATCTGTACACTAAGGTCCATCCTTATCTAACTGCCCCACTTCCAGAGCTTGACTCTGCAGCTCTTCTCAAAGCACATCAACTAGACAGCACTATGCAAAAAAACCCCCCAAAACACCCAACAAAACCAAAACTGAAACCCCCTCAAAACCCTCCACAACACCAAAAAACGAAGCAGCTGGACTTACTATCTTTTAAAAGGACATCAGGTAGAAATGCTTTGCAATGAAGTGTGGTTATCAGAGCCAAGGCAGTGAGCCTAAATTGACTGAACAGACATGGTCTGCTACAAACAACCTGGGCTTAGACACACACTGCAAAGTCTTAATCTGTTACCACTGCAAGTTTTGGAAAACGTTTTGCTCCTTAAAAACTCAGCTGCTGAGCATGCACCTGCTGCCTAGGAGGCAACACTAATTTTAGAAGCTAGCTATTTTACCTCTGTATTTAACTGAAGTGAGAAGATTTAGATACCACAGTTTCTAAAGCTTCTTGAAGAATAGTACATCATCACCTGTAAAGGGAAGTTTCCATGCCATTTCACCCCAGACTTTAACACTGATTCCCCAGTTAAACACTGAACAGGTTTCTTGGCCATCTGACTTTCACATCATCTTTACCTGCCAGTTTGGTTCTTTCTTGAGGGTTTTGCTTCCCAGCCACAAGTCAGAGTGAATAATCTTTATCATAGCCAGGAGCATGTCTTTGAAGACTGCACACCTGCCCCAGGCTGTAACCACCTGAATTTGAGGGTACTGTTCAGGTGTATTTTCCCCTCTATTACCCAGGACAAATCCCTGGGGCATTATAACAAGACAAATTGCATAGGTGCTGTGTAACATTAGCTGATGAGGTTTCAGTGAACAGATTTTTAGTACAAAAAATAGTATTAATGTTTTAGCTGGCAGCACTGCTCCCTCTGTCACAAGCCCAACATGCCACTGAGAGCATTGCGCTACTAGAGAGTTTTCTGTTTTGTTAGACACCTGCATCCTGCGTGTGCATGGGAGCTCAAATGTCTGAAGGAATATTTTTCAGACATAGTAGTGTGTGGTGTCCTTCCTAAATCCCAGTGTGAATAATTACCTTCTGCTAATGTAAAATGCCGTATGTTCTCATTCAGATGTGGTTTGCCACTTTTTCTCTTCTGCTACATTTCCAGAATGTTGCTCTTTGATCAACAAGTTGCAAGTACTGTCTCTGCAAAGTTTTTATCTCAATTTTAAGGCCACTTTGTTAGTGTAAACTATAATTACCACTAAATTAAACAAAACTAATCATTATGTTTATGTCAAAAATAGTTAAAAATGAATATCTGAGAGCCTCCATTCATTTTTTTCTCCTGATCTTATTGGGTCAGACTTGAAAGAAATTAAATGATTCATGAGTTCATTCTGGCTGGATATCAGCATTTTTTCTGACACAAAAACGTTAATGAGCTGGAAAGTGGCAATGAAAATATTCTAAATGTTAAGTCTGTTTCCAACAGAAGTAACTTAGGTCCCGGTAATTTCCCTTCAGGGCTGCTGCACTCTATGGTGTTAACAATTACTTTGGGACGTGGATTACCAGCACAACAGGCTGTACTGTAGTGGTCTTTCAGAGGTAGTATAAGGGCTTTCCAGAACATATTTCCACACAGTTTAGCTAAGAAAGTCCTTTGGAGTGTTTCAGGTGTTTCTGGTGTCACAATTCCTTTCCACAGCAGAACTGAGACAAGTACAGGGACTTAAAGGGTAACAATATAATTTGGGCAACTAGGAATTAAGTAGCAGAGAAAGTTTATTGCAGTTGCCACAGCCTGCCTGTCCCAAATTGTGTAAATGACACCTGATTCCAAGATGATTCCTGCTACAGGGAATGTAGTTCCAAGATAGTCCTCACAGGCACTTTGGGGTCTTTTTTGAGAGTTGGTACTGAGCACCAAAATATTTAGGCTGAGACTGCAGGCTGCTTCCTGCAGTCCTGTATTGCCCTTCAATGCCTTGCTTCACCTGCTAAGGTAGATATCTGTGAGTTTTTCCATGAATGCTATTTTTTAATAATATAGCTGTAGTAATAATATTATAATATGTGGCTCTCTCTTTTAACATCACCACCTCATACTGTGAATGTGCAGGAGAAGATAAACAAATTACTGCTAGAAGAAAATGTGGAGTTTTTTTTCTTCTCAATTTTAATAACAGAGGTGATAACATTTCAATGCTAAACAATGTTTTAAATCAGATACAGTTTTGTGCATAAGTATATGAAAATCAGTAATGGATGACCAAGTGTAAGGTTTGACTTTCATACAGTATTACTCTTGTGTTACTCTTTCCTGAGCACTGAAGTGTGTAAGGCACCTCTGAAAACAAAAGGACAAACTTATAATGAGTAATTATGCCATTTACGACTTCCACTGGGTATAATGGCTGAAAATAACTGTTATGAAACATCTTTGAAGATCGAACTGTAAGTGTGAATGTAAAAGGCATGAGATTGAAAACCCTTGAAACATAGGCGACCGTTGCCTAGGCAACAGGGAGGGCTTCTTCTGTATTCCTTATATAGCTTTGCCTACAGAATCCATTTCTTCTCACAAAAGTCCAACCATGTCAGGATGAGAAAATGGCAGTGAAAAACAGATCTTCTCTCAAAGCAGACTGACCAGATATCAGTCGAGCTTTTAAAGGAGAAATGTTAGATATGGATCCAGCTATCACAGACCCTGGCACACTGGGATTTGGATCTAGAGGGAATATGCTGTGAGGGGAAACAGCACCTGCACAGACACGTTATAATAAAAGTGGTGTCTGAGCTGTTGTCAGGAAAGGACTAGAAGTCCTTCATTGATACTTTAATTCTCTTAGCTCCAGAAGAGCCATCAGACACAATTTTTTTCTTTTTCCCCCCCCTCTCTCTGGCCCAAGCAGGGAGAAAAGAGCAACCTGAGCTACGTTTTCCTCTTACTCTGGCATTTCCAAAGCGTGCTTAAAATTAGCTCAGCACCTGCAATGTTAGTAATGGCTTTGTGTCACTAGCCCCTTGTAGAGGAGTCCCAGCCCTTCCTCATGATAAGACCTACATACATATAAACTTCTTAGTTCCCTGAGAAGGAAAGACGTTTATACAGGCCAGAAATGATCTGTGTGTTACTCCATCTGTGTTCCTCATCTGGACTCTTACGGGATCAGGAGCCCTAGGAGCCTTCATGGAGCTCAGTTGCCCTTTAGCTTAAATACAGTTTTAGAAAATTTGTCACCATCCTGCAGCAACAAATATCGTCTCTTCCCCATAATATTGTTTTACCTAAATGGTCTGCTATTGATAGTTCATCATAGTTATAAGGTCCATCTCAGGCTTTACACTAATTTCTGATAAAATTCATGCAGTGTTGGTGTGAAGTGTGAGGTACATGCAGCGAACTCAGTCCTGCAAACATTGCAAGCAAGACTTGGATCTGACAATACTGATCATTAGCTGTGACTCTCTTTAAAGTCTTGCAGACATCTTCATTATTTAACACTTATTACTGAACTTGAGAAAATTTCTTTTGTTCATTTCAAGATATTAATAATTCATTTCATATGTCTTAACCCTTAAAGCATTCACCACCTTTGAGGATCAGTTTCATTATTCATACAGCAATACATGGGTTCGTTGTGAAGCCAGCTGCTGAATATTTAGATCCAAAAGAACAAGAACAACAACAACAACACAAGAAGCTTAGTTTGTCAACTTCTTTTTCATTGCTTCCTATCTTCCCTTACAAAAAATTTCTGACAGTGTCACAGGGCTCTACTTTGATAAACACAATCTATATTACAACAGGAATTAGACATTACCTGGAACATTAAGGGAATTCTTCAGTTTTCAGATTGTCAACAATAATGTAGGCAATATGTAAAAAAAAATATAATTCATTCATATCTGTTGTCATTGGATGTAAAGAAAAATAAAAACAGAGTTGTGTATATCATTATCAGAAGACTGAAAGGAATCACAGTATAATGTCATCTGCATCTGAGTTCATATATTATGCATTTACAGTAGCTGCACAGAGTGAGTTTTTACGATATGGCCAACTTTCAGCGAACTTTGTAGAATATATTTTCTTTGCCAGAATTAAAAAATGAAACCAAATTTGCAGTAATTTTATTTTGAAGTCAGTATGNGGCTTTCATGTTAACAGGACAGAACTATGCCATTGCTTTCAATTAAACAAATGCTGTCCTGTTTGTCTGGATTATAGAAAACAGTTCTAGGAATGCAGCCCTAAATGAATAAATTAATTTGATTTATAAGTCTGAATCCCTCTTTCCTGTTGTCAGTAATATTAGTGTATTAATTTAAATTTCTCTCAGTGGGGTTTTTCTGGCAGTAGATTTTTTTTTTTAAATGTATATCTTCTTAACAAAGGAAATCTATGTTAATTGGGCAGTTACTGGTTATGTAGGCTAGTGTATAGCCTACATCAGTCCTGGGAACTCCAGTCCACATCTAATTTAATTGGTTTTATACTGCTATTCACTGTGAGCCTTTACAAATAGAAATCATGTCTTTGGAGAGATTAGACTGTTACTGTTGGTGCCTCAAGGGTTTGGTTTGAATAGATGTTCTAAAAAACACACACCAAGCAATAAACAAATTATGCAAATTATGAGCAGCAATGATGGTGGAGACTGTTGTCAGTTTATATTGCATTTGTCCTTGACTTTCAACATGAGTTTCTAATTTGCCAATGATACAGCTTTTAAAAAATGAGATCTTGTTTAGAAATTTCATGTTAATCATGGAGCATTGCCAGGTTCCCACAGCAGGGGAGGGTGTCTTGAAATGCACCTGTTTCTTTTGATCAGTTGTATAACGACTTGCAGGTGCAGTGGGGGTATGTGTTTTAGGAGGATGCTTAGCATTTGTGGTTAATCCTCTACACTTGTAGTTAGGGCCAGGCATTCTGTTTTAAATAGTGGAAGATGTGATATAAAATCAAACCTTATCTACTCTATCATATGAATGAAAATTCTTCTTTTTATGTGTTTTGATTCTTTGCTTCATAATAGTAGCTAGAATTAGAAAATAAGATAATGGAATTTTCATGAAAACAATTGATGAAATGTTTGTATGCTGCATACAGTCCTAGTCTTTTGTGCAAGCAATCAATAAATCTATGAAAAATATGTAATATAAAGGGGGTACTTTTTATTAGCTCTAATACAAAGGAATGTAATAACTAGTCTTTACTTAACATTTTGCGTCTGCATGTATCCCCTTTAAACACAGGGAGGCTGAGATGCAGAGAAATTAGAACAAAAGTTTCTAAGTCAACACAAGCCTTTTAAAAGTGAATGTGTATGAGAGACTTGATTACAGGAGGAACCTGTGATAATATCTACCTCAGTGACTTGTTCAATGCTACTGTCAGCTGTGCCACATTGTCATAAAATGCAGGAGCCTTTCCAAATTGTTCCCATGGGAGCTCGAGCAGGATTTCAGGACACCCTGGAAAGAGCATCTTAAGCCCAGGAGATCCTTGCGTGTGTATGTGACAGGGAACTGGAAGTTTATTTTCCATAAGCATTTCCAACAAAGCAGAAGCTACAGGACCTTAAAAAAAATAAAACAAAGAAGTCTTACAGCCTCTGAAACTATATGGAGCGGTAGAGTAAAGGCAGTCTGGCTGTTCCATCTGGAACAGATAATGCTAAAGGCTGAAATACCTTTATCATAGTCTTCCCTGCATCTCCCACGTGTCTCTGGAGGAGCTCTCAAAGTCTCAAAATGTCGATGTGGATGATGGCACTCTGAAGTGCTGTTGCCTGAGATCAGTTCTGTGACACTTTCTGTATGAAATGTTCTGTCTTTGTTGTATCATATGGAAAAATAGCAAGGAAAACATCCTTGATCTAAGAAGGCATCAAGAGAAGCAATTCAGTCAAGAGGTTAGTAGGGAACCTCTAACACAGAAAACTGTGGCATCAGCGCCTGTGGATTTGTCTGCAGTGGATGGGAGAACTGAAAGGGGGAATTTCATGACTGAAAATGTATGTTGTTTCCCTGCCCTCAGGGTTTCATGAATTAGGTGGAACAGCATGCTGTATTCACAGTGAAGTAAGTTAAACTAATATTTTATGAAGATACAACATAGCTTTTGACAAAACTGGAACAGATATGTACGCAGAGTGTGGACCCTGTATGAAGAATATATTTCTGAATCAGTATTTCTCAGTACNGTGAGTTTTTACGATATGGCCAACTTTCAGC
Source organism: Syrrhaptes paradoxus (assembly GCA_013400615.1). Taxonomy (NCBI): domain Eukaryota; kingdom Metazoa; phylum Chordata; class Aves; order Pterocliformes; family Pteroclidae; genus Syrrhaptes; species Syrrhaptes paradoxus. Next base: position 159,178 of record VZTO01026417.1, on the reverse strand, counting down.
GAACTTGGTAGAATATATTTTCTTTGCCAGAATTGAAAAATGAAACCAAATTTGCAGTAATTTTATTTTGAAGTCAGTATGCAGCTCCCTCCAAATGTCTGAATCTTGGGATTAATAGATAAATAATGCATGGCAATTTTTAAGTTTATATCAATGTGTCTGTTATTATAAAAATTAAGATTCTCAGAGGATGGAAATACAAAATACTTTCTGATTGATTTAGAGACAGCTGTGAAGCAGAAAATATCTTAAACAATGACAAAATGAAGAGCCCAATGCTAAAAGTGGGTCTCAAGTGACCAAATCATTCCTGCTGTGGAATAGCATGGCTTTTTCGTGATGTGATGTAAACGCTTTTTTACTTTTTCTCTTACTAAAGGAATTAGCAACAAGAATACATTCACCTTATAATCATGTATTGACTTTTCTTTGTGTCAATATTTGGAGAGAAAAGAAAAACGGTAATCAAGGGCTCACTCTGACAAGGTGCTAAGCACCCTGGGTCTGACAATGAACAACACTGAAGGCTTGTGGTTTAACATCAGGAGTTGTCCTCTTGGCTTTCATGTTAACAGGACAGAACTATGCCATTGCTTTCAATTAAACAAATGCTGTCCTGTTTGTCTGGATTATAGAAAACAGTTCTAGGAATGCAGCCCTAAATGAATAAATTAATTTGATTTATAAGTCTGAATCCCTCTTTCCTGTTGTCAGTAATATTAGTGTATTAATTTAAATTTCTCTCAGTGGGGTTTTTCTGGCAGTAGATTTTTTTTTTTAAATGTATATCTTCTTAACAAAGGAAATCTATGTTAATTGGGCAGTTA
>VZTO01026417.1:131067-158296 GCA_013400615.1 Syrrhaptes paradoxus | reverse complement strand
CCTGAGATCAGTTCTGTGACACTTTCTGTATGAAATGTTCTGTCTTTGTTGTATCATATGGAAAAATAGCAAGGAAAACATCCTTGATCTAAGAAGGCATCAAGAGAAGCAATTCAGTCAAGAGGTTAGTAGGGAACCTCTAACACAGAAAACTGTGGCATCAGCGCCTGTGGATTTGTCTGCAGTGGATGGGAGAACTGAAAGGGGGAATTTCATGACTGAAAATGTATGTTGTTTCCCTGCCCTCAGGGTTTCATGAATTAGGTGGAACAGCATGCTGTATTCACAGTGAAGTAAGTTAAACTAATATTTTATGAAGATACAACATAGCTTTTGACAAAACTGGAACAGATATGTACGCAGAGTGTGGACCCTGTATGAAGAATATATTTCTGAATCAGTATTTCTCAGTACAGGTGATATAATGGCAAAAAAAAATTCTTTCTAGAGTGATATCCCATTATTTTATTTAATATTTCCTCCCAAAGGTATAGTTAGCTAATTATGTGAATGTCATTTCTTGAAGTGTGAGTAATAAATCCCCTAACAAGATACTTGATTGCCAAATGTGGCTGCTACAACATGAAAGTTTTATGAGTACTGTAGCACTGGGCACATTGCCCACATGAAAAGTCACCAAAGGGGTAAAAGGGAGTTCTCTACCAGGCTATTAACTTATTCCTTAAGTGAGTGAATCATCAAACGATGGAAACTTTGGCCTGTGTGGGAATTCATTCATTTTGATGACCATTAGAAAGATACTGGTTTAGCTGAGGTTTAAGGTGTCTTCCAAGGAATAGTAAAAATAAAGCAAACAAACATTTTCAAAATGTGGTTTTAAGCAGCAGTAAGATCTGTTTCTGAAGGCTTGTTTTGACTGGATTTCAAATAACTGGTGTTAATTTATATTGGCTAATGTGGTGACTTACATGCTTTAGAAATCTGAAGAAAAGATATTCTGCCTAATGTACCTGTTAAGATGTCTAAAATGGACCAGAAATCTCTCATCAAGCAAACTCATCAAAACCTAAATAACATACTGTCGTCGCACTTTAAACTTAATTTAGACAAGACCAAAGTGTTCATAAGATTTCCAGATAGATCCTCTTTCACTTGTTTGTTCTTCAAAAGTTATTAGTGTTTCTACTAGAAAACAGCATACTAAATTTTCAGTCCTTAAATGTCTATCTTTTGTGAAAACTGAGGTCTTTCTCTAGCAGAAGCAAAAATAGCAATGTAGGGCAGAAGGAGTAGAGCAAATGAGGCTGACAGTGGCATGAACTTCTGCTTTAGACCTGGAGAGCGTAACAGTGCTTTGCAATGTCATTTATTTAAGATTCACAGATAGGTATGTGGCTACAAGTCTGTCAGCTTATTCCTAACTGAATCCCTTCCAGTCCTAGCTTGGATGTATCTGAACAAAGTTGCTACCACACATGATATGCCATATGCTCCACCAAGCTCTGGTAATGAACAGGCATTTCTACATTTCTGTCAGCTCCTCTTCTTCCCCCTGTTACACCTGTTTCTGTAACTCAGAGGAAGATTTATCTGGTTATTAGTAACACCACACTGATGGAAATTTTGGCAGTCACACTTTACCATGAATGCCACAAAATCAGCCCAGCAATGGCATCGCACTTTTTGTTGTCATCTCTCAGCTATTTCTCCACCTGCTGCAAACAACTGACTAAAGTAATCTGCAAAAAAAAGCTTTTGCTTCCTGCATAGAAAGGTACTACTTTGTTCAGACTGGTGCAGCCAGTTGTATTGACAAGCCATTATGAGCTACACTTTTCAACTGATAGGCAAGGCTGAGTCACTGTGTTTTACACCTGTCCTTGAGCACTTTCCTAAGAAAAAGCAAATCTAATGGTACTGTTCTCTAACATTTTAATACCCTCCTCTCATACACACCTCACTAATGAGTTAGTAGTTCTCACTGAATTAAGTCTATTGTTACTTGTCTTTTAAAAATAGTATAAATGGATAAAATTGCACGAAAAACCTTCTGTTTAAAATAGAAATCAAGGAATGTTATTACTTGAAATACTTTTGTGTCCCAAATTATGGTGTTAGATATCATATCTGCTTTATGTCTCATTTTAATCGTATGTAAATTTTTCTCTCCCCTGTGGCTGTATTACACATGTCACAGAGGAAGGTGACTGAAGACAGTGAGAAAATTCTTGGAAGAACAGTCAAATCACCAAAACTTTTTTCCTTTCTCTCACGTCTCCACAGTCCTCTAAATATAGTCAGCTTCATGTCATGTTAGGAAGAAACTTGAAAGACTTAAAGACAGGGAAGGGAAAGAGAGAAGAAAAAGCATAGCATAGTCTCACATTAGAAAAAGCTGTGCATATTTTTATGCTCTGTCACATCAGGCCTACATAAAAAAAGCTATCCACTCATTTGAGATGAACGTGATTGTTACCCCAGCATACAAACAGGAGCTGTAGAGTAATCGGAGTGGCTAAGAATCTTGGACTGTGTGAATGTAGTAGCTGATCCTCAGCAGTGTGGTACAAGCCATTGTGATATTCAAAATTGAATATCACCTTCTTAAATTAGCAGTCCAAAAGGATGGAAACAGCTGTGGGGATAAAGGATGATGAATCACATGACACAGAGTAAATGTAGCTGTGATTAATGGGACATCACAAAACAACAAAAAAGAAAACCAGCTGTGGAAGGAGATAAGTAGCNAGGTATAGTTAGCTAATTATGTGAATGTCATTTCTTGAAGTGTGAGTAATAAATCCCCTAACAAGATACTTGATTGCCAAATGTGGCTGCTACAACATGAAAGTTTTATGAGTACTGTAGCACTGGGCACATTGCCCACATGAAAAGTCACCAAAGGGGTAAAAGGGAGTTCTCTACCAGGCTATTAACTTATTCCTTAAGTGAGTGAATCATTAAACGATGGAAACTTTGGCCTGTGTGGGAATTCATTCATTTTGATGACCATTAGAAAGATACTGGTTTAGCTGAGGTTTAAGGTGTCTTCCAAGGAATAGTAAAAATAAAGCAAACAAACATTTTCAAAATGTGGTTTTAAGCAGCAGTAAGATCTGTTTCTGAAGGCTTGTTTTGACTGGATTTCAAATAACTGGTGTTAATTTATATTGGCTAATGTGGTGACTTACATGCTTTAGAAATCTGAAGAAAAGATATTCTGCCTAATGTACCTGTTAAGATGTCTAAAATGGACCAGAAATCTCTCATCAAGCAAACTCATCAAAACCTAAATAACATACTGTCGTCGCACTTTAAACTTAATTTAGACAAGACCAAAGTGTTCATAAGATTTCCAGATAGATCCTCTTTCACTTGTTTGTTCTTCAAAAGTTATTAGTGTTTCTACTAGAAAACAGCATACTAAATTTTCAGTCCTTAAATGTCTATCTTTTGTGAAAACTGAGGTCTTTCTCTAGCAGAAGCAAAAATAGCAATGTAGGGCAGAAGGAGTAGAGCAAATGAGGCTGACAGTGGCATGAACTTCTGCTTTAGACCTGGAGAGCGTAACAGTGCTTTGCAATGTCATTTATTTAAGATTCACAGATAGGTATGTGGCTACAAGTCTGTCAGCTTATTCCTAACTGAATCCCTTCCAGTCCTAGCTTGGATGTATCTGAACAAAGTTGCTACCACACATGATATGCCATATGCTCCACCAAGCTCTGGTAATGAACAGGCATTTCTACATTTCTGTCAGCTCCTCTTCTTCCCCCTGTTACACCTGTTTCTGTAACTCAGAGGAAGATTTATCTGGTTATTAGTAACACCACACTGATGGAAATTTTGGCAGTCACACTTTACCATGAATGCCACAAAATCAGCCCAGCAATGGCATCGCACTTTTTGTTGTCATCTCTCAGCTATTTCTCCACCTGCTGCAAACAACTGACTAAAGTAATCTGCAAAAAAAAGCTTTTGCTTCCTGCATAGAAAGGTACTACTTTGTTCAGACTGGTGCAGCCAGTTGTATTGACAAGCCATTATGAGCTACACTTTTCAACTGATAGGCAAGGCTGAGTCACTGTGTTTTACACCTGTCCTTGAGCACTTTCCTAAGAAAAAGCAAATCTAATGGTACTGTTCTCTAACATTTTAATATCTTCCTCTCATACACACCTCACTAATGAGTTAGTAGTTCTCACTGAATTAAGNTGGCTGTATTACACATGTCACAGAAGAAGGTGACTGAAGACAGTGAGAAAATTCTTGGAAGAACAGTCAAATCACCAAAACTTTTTTCCTTTCTCTCACGTCTCCACAGTCCTCTAAATATAGTCAGCTTCATGTCATGTTAGGAAGAAACTTGAAAGACTTAAAGACAGGGAAGGGAAAGAGAGAAGAAAAAGCATAGCATAGTCTCACATTAGAAAAAGCTGTGCATATTTTTATGCTCTGTCACATCAGGCCTACATAAAAAAAGCTATCCACTCATTTGAGATGAACGTGATTGTTACCCCAGCATACAAACAGGAGCTGTAGAGTAATCGGAGTGGCTAAGAATCTTGGACTGTGTGAATGTAGTAGCTGATCCTCAGCAGTGTGGTACAAGCCATTGTGATATTCAAAATTGAATATCACCTTCTTAAATTAGCAGTCCAAAAGGATGGAAACAGCTGTGGGGATAAAGGATGATGAATCACATGACACAGAGTAAATGTAGCTGTGATTAATGGGACATCACAAAACAACAAAAAAGAAAACCAGCTGTGGAAGGAGATAAGTAGCACCACAAAGAGCAAATTATTGTCTAAGGTGATGTAATTAACTCCAAGACTCCCCATGGCTTGCATGGCCAGTCCCAATGAGTCTTGCTATTGTGCCCACAATAATGAAAAGGCTGTGGATTCTTAGTTTAAATACTGGGCTATTAAACTTCATTTTTACCCCTTGCAAGGAACTGATAGGGTGTCAAAGTTGAAGGTATAGCAATTTGTAATAGTACAATTACAATATACTGTTGTGACTCATTCAACTAACATTTCCTGTGAGAGGGCAGTTGGAAGAAAAGCTTAAACACGGTGCACCATGATTTATGGGATCCTTTAAATGTTTAAATTTGAGACTTTACCATTGATTATACTTTTTGTCACTGTGTGAAGTCAAAGCAGCTCCACAAAAGTGTTTCGTTATAGTAGGTGTGATTAAAAGTCCTTTTTTTCTTTATCCTGATTAGTCATATCCTGGATGGGCAAGTTGTATTTTTCTTGTTCTTTCCAAAGAACCGTTTTAGCCCTGGGAATCTTTCACTGGATTACTTGCTCAAAGGTACTTTGATTCATAGTATATAATCTTCATCTATTTAGTAAGAAAAAAGCTTTATTCAGATCATTTGCTAACAATTCCTGCTGCTTCCTTTCTTCAACTTAGAAATGAAGATTTATATGCACCTGAAGGGAATTTGCTGACAATTTAGAAAAGTGGGACTATTTCTAAAAATTCAACACCTGAAACCTGGAAAATGGTTTTAATTTTAATTTTCTCCACTGTCTGTGACACTTCAATGATTATTCTAAGCTGTCCTAAAGGTAAATACGTTAAATAAGGCTCTCCTGATAATTTGCTTTCCTAGAAAGGAGAAGTTTTACATTGCTTGTAATTTTACCATAAGGTAACATTGGGCCTGATTTACAGAAACCTTGTATTAGAGTCTGCTGTGGTGACAGATTAGCTTCACACTGGCAGCTACGTCTGTTTTTGTCTGAGAACTGCAGAATGATCACTGAACTGTAGATCAAAACTGACAAAGTTTGAAAGACTCCTAGATCAAAACTGAGAGAGTCCAAACTGCTTGATGGTTGTATGCTTTCTAGATATATTGGTTTCTCACTGTATTTTTCTTCTGACTTGTTTTTCCTTTTTGTCTAATTAGATACATATATGTGTCTAGTGTGGTTCTAGTGACAGAGTGCTTGCTGTGTTATAGAATCATAGAATGGCTTGGGTTGGAAGGGACCTTAGATATCATCTAGTTCCAACCCCCCTGCCATAAGCAGGGACACCCTCCACTAGACCAGGTTGCTCAAAGGCTCATCCAGCCTGGCCTTGAACACCTCCATGGATGGGGCATCCACAGCTTCTTTGGGCAATGTGTTCCAGTGTCTCACCACCCTCACAGTAAAAAAATTATTCCTAATATCCAATCTAAATCAGCCCTATTTCAGTTTAAAGCCATTACCCCTTGTCTTATCACTATACTATTAAGTGATGTGGCTTGAGCACTTGCTGGTGAAGACCGAGGCAAAAAAGTCATTGAGTACCTCAGCCTTCACCTTATCCTGGATAACCAGGTCTCTTGTTTCCTTCCAGAGAGGGCCCACATTTTCCCTAGTCTTCCTTTTACCACCAACATACCTATAGAATCCTTTCTTTTTGTCCTTGATGACCCAGGACAAGTTTCATAGAAACATAGGATGGTTTGGGTTGGAAGGGGCCTTAGAGATCATTTAGTTCCAACCCCCCTGCCATGGGCAGGGACACCCTCCACTAGACCAGGTTGTTCAAAGCCTCAGCCAGGCTGGCCTCGAACACTTTCAGGGATGGGGCATCCACAGCTTCTCTAGACAACCTGTTCCAGTGCCTCACCCACCTCACAGTAAATAATTTCTTCCTAATATCCAGTCTAAATCTACCCTCTTCCAGTTTAAATCCATTACCTCCTGTCCTGTTGCTACATGCCCTTGTAAAAAATCCTTCTCCAGGACTTTAGGCTTCCTAACCTGGCTGCTTAGACAGTCTCTCTGTACTCCTCCCAGGTTACCTGTCCTTGCTTCCACCCTTTGTAGGCCTCCTTTTTGAGCCTGGGTTTGTCCAGGAGCTCCTTTTTCACCTGTGCAGACCTCCTGGTGTTCTTGCCTGACTTCTTCTTTGTTGGGATCCATCACTTCTGAGCTTGGAGGAGGTGATCCTTGAATACTAATCAGCTTTCTCGGGCCCCTCTTCCCTCCAGGGCTTTTCCCCAGCGCTTTTGTGTCTTGCACAGAAGTCTTGTAAAAATCCCTTCATCTCTGAAAATATAATTTTGATTAGTTTTACTAAACGTCCTGATTTCAAAATGTTCCTCTAAATGTTTTGCAACTCTGCAAGTCTGAGATGTACTTGGGGTAGGTTAAAAGATGATGCATAGGCATTTCTGCTGACTATGCTTTGGTAGCTTTGAAATAACTCTGTGGACTACTGGTTACATACAGTTTTTTGACCACTAGAGCCACCATTTTATTGCCTGCTGTCAAGGTTTAAGATTGTGAGATTCTTAAGATAGATATGTCACGGTTCCATTTGTTCATAAAATACGTTGCACAACATAGCCCAATCTCTCATTTGACCTGTAGGTACTACAGCTATATAAACAGAAGATGAAGAGTAATCACTCTATGTAATCAAAACTATGATCTGATGTAGTTTTTAAAACTTTTTTAGGGAAGGAAAGGTTTCATTCTTGCCATTTATATAATTCTTTCCCTTCTGTATTTCATACCACATACACAGTAGCAGTACACTGTTTAAACTGTAGTATACACAATTAAATATTTTATATTTAAAATAACTAAAAGCTAACAATTACTACCGTTTTGCAGCCACAGACACATAATTATTTTCATATCATATTATCAATTACTTGTTTCAGTGAAACAGACATTGATAGAAATCAGGCTTGGATTTTACTAATAGTCAGGCATATTCATGTAAGCCAGGATCAGAATTATCCCAGTAACTGTTTTGCAGAAGTAGAAAACTGGCAGCTCAATGCTCACTCATAGTTTCAAAATTATTCATGTAAAATTTATGCCAGTATAAAAAAAAAAATCATTGCATAATACTTGAGTGAAGGTCTTACATTGCAAAATGAAATGTGGAAATTCCAAAGGAAAATATTTCTGGTTTGTACTTTACATAGGTTTTTGAACAAGCTAAACTTGATACCTAGTTTCAAAAATCTCTTAGGATTGTATCATTGAAATGTCAATCATTCCTGGTGAACTTTATTTTGGTTTCCAGTGTCTAATGGGAAGGGAGTGCTTCCACAGGCCATTGTTTAGTTTTGCTTATAGCTGCAGGATTCTGATTAGAAGAAAAATCCATTACCAGTAAACAGGTTACTTGCCCTGGTCCTTCACTTTAGCTTTCTGCATTATTAATAGGGAGTAGAAAATAAACTTGATTTAGGACAGACTAAACCAGCAATTCCATAACAGAACAGCGTAGGCAATATTATGTCAGGTAGCCATCACATTTAGGATATGGAATTGTCATAACTATTCTTCCTTAAGCAAAAGTGAAATATGATTTCCCATTATAGGATTAACCTGGTACAGATACTTTGCTCATAAATATTAAAAGGAAACAATGCTAGCTGGAAATTCAGTACACTTGTAGCTGGTGAAAACCCAGCAAGCTTAAGGATTCATCATGGAAAAAAATTAAGAATGGTTCTTTATTTTTCATATGATAGATTGGGCGGTTTCATAAATTCCTGTGTTTCATACAGTACATGCCTAGCATAAAGACAAATTGTAGCAGGTCCATATAGGAAGCAGGCAGAAGAGAAAAAAAACGCGCAAATAAATATACTGCAGTCTGCATTAAAAGCTGAGAACAGAATCAATATTGGAGCAAAATCTGTACCCTGCTGAAGACAGAGATTAAAACTTCATTACCTTTAGTGCAGCCAGTATTGCACCTTCCGCATTTGGATGAATTCATGGATAGTTGCTTCAAGTTCTTTGGGCATAGTGGCATCTTTGACTAGGTACACTGAGCAAACCAATGTGTGGCTCCATTACAGATTTTACAGGACTTGTGATGGTTATTTCCTACAGATTATTTTTATCTTGGAAAGGTTGGAGCCAGCACGAAATATAACCTCTTCCCTTGCTCCTCAGTTTATGACTATTGTTGCCAGAAATAACCTTTCCAACATCTTTAAAAATAGGTTCCAGACACCAGTCAGTCTTAAAAGCTTTCTCAGTGCTATTTCCCAAAACTAAAACCCTGTCTCAGTAGTAATTACTATTTAGCATCTATTCTGTGTTTTTGCAAGCAATACTGACAACCTGCTAAGAGTGCTCTTAATTTCCTCCTCTGGAGGGAATACATTATGTAAATTCATCTAGCAGAATGACCTCTGAACAGGCTCTGCCTTCAGGACTGCAGCAGTACAAAGCTGCATATTTGTATCTGTTTAAGTTAACAACAAGGTAGACAGGGAAATCTGCAGATCCCTTCTCCATAGATGGAGCTGTTTGCTGCCCTGGGATTCATTCAAGAAATAGAAGTGGTGTATGTATCACCCATAGTCCTTGTAAGACCAGCATCCTGAAACTTTCTTTCCCACCACGATGGTTTCTGCAATCAGGGCTCCGTTGGCATGGCACTCCAGAAACATGGGAAAGAAGGAAGAAAACTGCTTGCTAACCACATACATCTGTACATGGTATTTCAGCAGCCTAGGAATTCTGAGTGGGTTATCAAAGTTTTAAAATGGGAGCCTAATCTTACATTCATCATCATGTGTGACAGACACGTGCTTTCTAAGCAGTTAGATGTGGAGATCTCACTTGTGAAGCTTCATCCTGTTCCCTGAAGATAGTGTACACTGCAGCCAGAGAGATTATGCAGAAAGTCATGCAGGAGGTCTGGGACAGCTGTACTAGAAATGGGATGTAACAGTACACTTGTCACCTAACTTAATGCCCAAGCAATTTTTCTCTAACTGAAACAGTTTCGCTGCTCACATAGTGATTTCCCAGAGTAGTAGAACCTAATTAAAGCTTTTTATATTTTTTTTAACATTAGAAAAACCATACCAGCAGAACTTTACGTATTTTTTTCTTTTTTATTAGAGCAAGTAACAAAACATAAAAAATCAGTCAGTAGTTATCTTCAGATGAAAGACACAACTTGCTTGGATATCGGCTGTGTCTCAGAGACTATTCTTTTTTTCATGCCCCCCCTCAAAATACTTATTCTTTTAGTCTTATTTAATCTAAAACCATTCAAAACGTTCTTGGTTCTGGCACTGGTGTCACCTGTAGTTTTACATATGAATCATTAACTTTTGTACCACAAATATTTCTGCTAAAAAGGTAGAAGGTTGTTCTTTTTCAAACAGACAGTAATGTTGAGTGCTTCTTACAACAGCATGCAAGGCTTGTATGTCACATCTAATGAATGGTGTTGTTAAACCTTAATTGTGTATTTATAGTTCAGTTTATGGTTAAATGGGAAAAAAATAATTTTAAAGTACTTACAGGAATGACAATAGCTTTCCTCAGGGATTGAAAGTTGATAAAGACTAATGTGTCTTACAGAAACGTCTTAGAGGAAAAAGAGCTACCAGGTCAAGGTTTAGTCTATATATAGCACGTTGTTCTTGGTTTAGTTATTACTGAATAAGCTATTGCCATTCTCATTGTGTGACAAGTCTTACTCAGGAAGAAAAGTGATTTGTTCCTGTTTAGTTTAAACCATTTTGGAAATTAATTTCACTTGCTCTAAAATATGAACATGAACAAAAAAGTTGTTCAGCTATTATTAATCAGATTAAATCAGGGTGTTCTATTAAATTATATTTCAAATACAGAAATATATAGACTGTAGGTTCCCTTCTTTCTGAAGGTGCACTGAATATTGACTGATAGCTTCCACATTTGTCAGAGAATTATTACAGATATGACTACTAGAATAACTATTGATTTAACACCTTAGAGAGCACATGGTATTGTGCCACTAATAAACAGAGAAATCCACAGTGCTACAGTCTGTCCTTTTTTCAGTGCCTTTTATTCTTGTAGATCTGTGCCATCTGCAGTGACCCTTAGGTCTTTTCCAAGTTTATGGTGTTCGGTTTAGAGCTCAGCAACATGAAAGTATATTTAATTTTTTTTGTTGCTGTATATATCAGTTTGTGGTTCTCCATCACTAATTTAATTTAAGGATAGAACTATCCAATTAGGACTGGAGGTACACATTTTATAGTGTAGCAATATGGTTATTGGATTTAAGAAGCGTGGAATGAAAGGTACATAGCCTGTGGCATTCACATTTTTCAAGTGTTGTTGCTTTCATAACATATTGCAGGAAAATAGTAAATAAACTGAATGAAAAAAAAAAGAAGAAAAAAAAGACCTTCAGCTCACCCTCTCTTATGCTGGCTTTAGAAATCGCTACAGAGTTGACATTCCTTCATCCATGTGCCTTTTGCAGGTTATGTGTTGTGCACTTTAGGACTCCCATTTGAAATTGATTTATCTCTTTATTTTCAGTTTTTAACATTTTCTTCTGCAGTCAGAGCTTCTAAGTCTCTAACTGAACAAGGGTAAAAACTATTATTTGAAGGGAACAAACACATCACGGGGCTTAAGTCAAAATCGATGTGTTAGGTGAAAATAATTTCTTTACATTCATGCTTTTAAAATACATTTTCAGTGGTTCCAGAAGGCTGTGCCACAGATGGGGGGAGCTAACAGTGAGTGCCAAGCAAAGCAAGCAGTAATTTTACCTTTCTGAAATGGTTGTCTGTTTGATATATCCAAGAATTGGGTTTAGGTTTTCAATAACTGTCTGTATTCTAGACCCTTTTCTGAATTTGGAGTTTGGATTTGATGGAAAATATTTTTTTTAAATACACCAATTACTATCTGAATTCTAGTTCTCACAAGTGCAGATTATTAATGGAGAATGCCCTTAGTAGGCAGCATACACATAGTTTACCAAGCTGCAGCTGCTCAAGATCTTCTTTAGTAACTGGATTTAAAGGTGTCCCATCACACTGAAGTGCAAACTACTTGTGTGTGGTCTCCACTAGGATTTTATATCAAGTTAACCACCCTGGTATGTAAGCAAGCATTCCTGCAGCAATAACCCAAGCCCCAAAGATGTCCTTTTTATACCCACATACTCAAGTTTTTCACGAGAACAGTGATTGCATCTCAATAACATGCAGCATGTTCAGCAGGTAAGTGGTGTGCTGGAGCCAGGGGGTTAAGAGCCACTCTCTGATAAAGCGTCTGGGACTGACTTCGTAGGTGCTATTGGACAAGTTCTTACCTTTCTGTTTGTATGTCTCAGATGCTTTATCCTTCTGCTGGGACTAACAATACTGTCTTTTGTTGTATTGTGCTTTCAAAGTAGCTCCTAAGTAGCGCTATAGAAAAAGAAGGCTATTATTACTTTCTAGAGGAGGCACAGACTTTGAAGCTTAAGTTCAAAACCTCTCTACTGAGGTGAAAAATCGCTTTCTATGCATTGCTTTCCCTCTCTCTTCTGAAAAGGCAGTTCTAACAACAGGATGGAGAGCAACTAAAAAGGGGTGAGCACATATTTTCTTGACCAGTAATATGTACTAAATGGATTTAATCCATCTCTTAAGTGGTTTTATGAACAACCAGCAGATCATTACAATTAAGCATTATAAGGAGCAGCAAGCTTGTAGTTCAGTCAAATGCTTGTACTTGAGGTAAGCATATCGTATATAGTTTCAACAATCAGTGGTAAAACCAAGTTACCATCCAAGGCCTAGAAAAACAAAGCAGAATAATAGAAGGGGAATAGAGTATAATTTATCATAAGCTTTGAAGGAGGTGGAGTCTTCCTCTTTATGCTGAGATTGTTTTCATTAATTACTTCCTCTTGTATCCTGTAGTTAGTTGGAGGTGTGTCAGGATGTTCCCACCTTTACCTGCTCAATCATACTGTTAAGCTCTTATGACTGTATGTGTATGCTGCATGTTTTGTTTTTTTTTCATCTTGTACCAAATTTGTTGAGATTGTCTAGCTGGAAGAAAACAGGATGTTGGACAGATTTGGACAGATTTTACAAGAAATTGCAACTCCCTAGAATAAAATGCAGTAAATCATTATGTGCTAAAACAGGAAGCACTGAGTGGCAGTAGTTCCATTTATCAGAAAGATCTCTCCTGAACAGATTGTTCCCCTTTCCTCTACTACTGTCCTCAGGAGAACAAATGATATAATTATACTATTTTGTTCTTATGTTTGTTAATGTTCCCTTAAATTGATGTTGATGGCTTTTCTTTTCAAAACAATGTAAGGAAAGAACTGCTTTCGCTGACAAATTAGACATGGGACTTATGTTAAGGGTCAGTGTTGCAGTAACAATGAGAACAGTGAAAGTTTTTAAGGTGGACAAAAGTAGATGTAATTTGGTCACACAGCCGAAACTACACATTCAAAATCACAATGTGTACCTCCAACTCCACATAGGTGCCATATGTTACTGTCAATTCTCTGTTATCCACATGTGAAAAGAAATGTCAGTAATAATGGAATTTTAAACATCTTATGTTTCATATTTCTTTACTTTGCTGATTTATGCCCATCTGGGCTTGGGGTGCTTCAAAATCACAGTTTTGCTTCTCTGCTCATATGGATTTTTTTTATCTCTGCTCATTTGGAGCAAATTAAATGTTTCTTTAGTTTATTTTAGATGTCAGGCACACCTAGAATCTGGAATTCATCCCGTGTGAAGATGGCCTGGGAACATCTTAGGCACTGAAAGCTTAGGAAGGCATTTTTTTGTCTGTGTCAGCTCTGTGCTGCCTGTTTGACAAATCTCTTTGCCTGTTTGACAAATCTCTTGTGTAAGGACATTCTCAAAAGGTTGGTTAAGCTAGTTTACAGCTGTTTTGTGCCACTGAAGAGGGCATAATGATTTCTGAGATTAGCTCCAAGTGGGCCTGAATGTAAGTCCATGCAATGGTATTTTTCCCTCACCTGTTTCTATTAATGAAGATTTCATATCTTTTTAAAAACAAAACAGTATTTCAGTAATACACTGTGATTGGATTACCCTTGGCTGGGAGCCAACCCTGCCCTGTGTTCGCTCACCCTCCCCCCCCACCCCCCTTCCAAGGACAGGGGAGAGAATTAATGGGGTAAAGAGAAAAAGGGACTCGTGAGCAATTTAACAATCTAATAACTAAACTACAATCGTATTGAAAATAATACTATATACAAATATACAAATGAGTGATACACAGTGATACTGTCCCCCCACCTGATGACCAAGACTCAGCCTGTTCCCGGCTAATGATCCCGGAGCAGGGAGAGTCCGGAAACCACAGTCACGGAACAGAGACAACAGTCCGAGCGTCCCAGACCGAGAGCTGACTGGCGTGGGGGGGAAGGCCTTGTGAGAGTGACCACCTGGAGTGAGATGACCCGGAGCAAAAGAGATCCGGAACCAAAAGGGACGATCTTCTGGAGGGTCCTCACCTATATACTGGGCATGACATGTATGTTGTGGAATAGATTATTGGTGACTCAATCCTGAACCTAAGATCAAATCCTAGGCCAGTAACTGGGGCTGTGCTCCCTCCCAGCTTCTCCTGCTTGCAGACAGCCAGAGAAGCTGAAAGACCTTGGCAGCTGTGTAAACATCACTTTCTATTGGCTTTCTTCTTAGCACAAACCCAAAACACAGCCTCTTGCTAGCTATTATGAAGAAAGTTAACTCTGTCTCATCTTAATCGAGGACATACATAAATATACAATGATAGTGCTGAATGCTTTCTTGAACACCTAAAATGGAGAAAATAAGCACCACATTCATGTCCAGAGCTTGAATTCTCAATAAGCTGCTATACAGAACTGCACCACAATCCATGATGTCACCCATGTTGCCCACTGACTTCAGAAAAATAACTATACACCTTAAAAATGTGTTATTACAGTACTTTAGTAAAGTTGAAAGCTTGTCAGGATGGATTTTTCTCCCTCCTTAAAATTCAGGCACTAAAACCAGTGCAAACGTCCTATGTAACTGCCATCCTGGCCTCATTATTTTTTGATCTTCCTCCTAGTGTTTCTCCATCCTAACAATTAACTTTTCTCTCTCATATTTAGCCTAAATCCTCTTTCCTGTTAATTAATCTATCTTCTTGTCTTATCCACGGTGACTAAAATAAAATGATTTTTCACAAATGCTTCCCATGCAGAGCCACGCTTTTTGTTGCTTACAGGCTGATTTTGAGAGTGTCTTCCTGCACTAGTGAATATTTATAGTCTGTCTCACAGTCCTGGGGTGAGGCAACCATCAACTGACAATTTAAACATGAGTGAAATAAAGTAATAGGAAAAAGTTTTGCAGATATAATTGTGTTTTAAAAGGAAAAAAAGAATTTGCAAAAGCTCCATCTCCTTGCACAGATGGTGAGGCAGCCCCATGCAACAGAAACAGCTTTTTCAAAGGCTATTCTACTCTGTCGGAGACTATGGCTATCTTGGGCAGTGTATTAAAAGAGAACAATGTCCTGAGTGTTGTTCCCTGTGTTGTTATGGGACTAACCGATATCGCTTGTAGTCCTTCAGCTCATTAAAATATCTGTTGTATCAGAACTTGACGTCATCAGAACTTGACGTCATCAGAACAGAGGACTGGAAAATGTAACATGACATATTATTAATGTTACATGTAATCAAAATGTGGGAATAACTAAATTGTCACTAGCTGCCCAAGTATAAAATTTAAATCCTCAAAATCTCTGGTGAGTTTTTAGACTTGGGAGGACACACATGTTCCCCATATGTCAAGTATACAAACACAAAAGTCCTGTCTGTGCCAGGCTGGGGCCCAGCCCTGATTAGTGAGACTGGCCATCGAGGGACTTGTCTGTATGCCTATCACAGTGGAAGCTATAGTAGTGGTAGTGGTTACCACACTCACATGACATGTGAGATACCTTCAGCTACCTTCTGCCACTGGGATAAAAATTCATTTGGGATGGATATCTAAGTCTCTTAAAGCACACAGAGGCTCGGTAGCATAATATAATGCAGTGCTGGCTAATAGATTTCAGGTAACCAGCCTTCTTCACACATAGAAAGGAGTTTGTGTTTCTCAGTAGGAGAAATGTACTCCAGGAGCTGAAGTGTTTTGCAGTGTTCAAGGAGTGGTGGGTAGTTCAAGATGAGCTGGCCGGAATGGTCCTCTGACAGGGTCTTATCCTACCTGAGTCATGGTGGTGAAATCAGCTTGGACATCAAAGGAGGAAAAATTGTAGAAATGAGATAGTGACTTGCAATGGAGTAGGACGGGCAGCTGAGGCACGGCATGTCTTCAGTGCCTTGGCTGAATCTTTCTGAGCTTCTGTCAGGATGTTTAGCAAGCATCTGAGTTATTCCCCTTGTGAATCTGGTCTGAGATCTCCAGCATTTAATCTGTTCCAGTGCAGAAAAACAAGTGAGATGGGTTTGTCGTGCATCATCCAGCTCTGTTACAGCATCAGCTTCATGCACTTTAGGGGAATTACTCAGGATCAGAGAGCGCAGGACTGGGAGAGGTCTACTGAGGGGGTCACAGGTTGCAATACCACTTTTGATTTTGGTAGGCGTAGTATTTATGTCAGTGAGCTGCATTTGAGCTACATGCAGGATCATGTTAAGAGGTCGATGCTTTGTTTTTGTGCTAAAATTTAACTGAAAATCACAGGCTGCAGAAAGCCAGCATGGAATCTCAGACTGTCATATACTTATTGTTGTAGAATGGATGCCCATTTTAAATAAAACCTTGTTTGTCTTAAAAGAGAACTAGACATCTAGTAACATTTTATACACTTAGCAGTGGCCAGAATGTTCTTCTAGCTGGGTGCAGCTTGGTCAATGAATCTCATCCAAATTTGTCCTTCTCTGTTTATATCATCAATACACTCTTGAGACATTCACAGACAAGTACAGACGAGTATTCTGACTGTTTATCTGCTCAGTTCACAAATAAGTTATTTTATTTATCGTGCACAACAATGTGTTTATTCCTCTAAACAGTTGGAATCCTTTGCACTTTCTTCTGTATGTTCTCTTAAAAATGTCCCTTTTATGTTGTTTGAAACAGCTAGATTTGCACACTACCAGTATGAAGGAACTCTTCTGACTGATGGATGTGAAGTGAGTGTGGGGTGAAAATAAGCTTGCCAGCACATTGTGTTTAACAAATATTAAGTTTTAACTGTTCTAAAATGTTTTTATGGCTACTTGTACACAACACTGAAGAGAACCATTGAGAAGCAGTGGAGTTTTGCAGTTAGCATTGTCACTTCAAAAGTGTTTCACTTTTAACACAACTGTCTGAAGTAGGAATCATGTAACATTCACTCACATATCTGTTTCTTAGGTATATTTACTTTAACCTCAACCTCTGGGAAAAGAAAAGACTCAGATGTAAAAGACTAGTTAATAAAAACAGAATTTCAATTAGCTGAAAAGTCTGTAAAATCCAAAAAAAACCCATTTAACAATACAATGAACGTTTAACTGAACAGTCATTTTCCTGAAACACAGGGTATACCAAAACCCCAAACCAAAATGAAAAATGCTTAGCCTGGGTAAAAAGTCTTAGTCTCTGAGGACTGTGAATCAGTGAATTGAATAGGACTTTCTTGTTTTACAGCAGCTGAGATGTTGCTGATTTTTTTTTTTGCATTTTGGAGTTCAAAAAAGTTGCAGCGCTTGTACAAAGATTAAAGTTACTAAGCAACATTTCTTTTTTATATTTGCTAACTTAAAGGTCAACTGGCATATGCCATTGATTTTTTTTTTTTTCAGATACTGTAGTTAAACAAGCTCTACAAACAAATGCTTGCAGCAGCACAGTAGAATTTATTTGTGAATGCAATCAATAGACCTCCATATTTCCAAAACAATGCACAGCTAAAATATCTTTGATACATACAGAGTGGGACTCATAGTCACTGACATTTTCAGTCAATAATGTTTCTGAAAAACAACAACCAATATGTTTTAAATCAAATACAAATTCATTGTTCTTGTGGTACAAAGGTAACTCCTTCAGAAATAAAAAACATGCAGGAGAACAGACACTCCTCCTTTATCCTCATAACAAACAGAGCTGTTAAAATAATATTTATTTATTGTTAATAAAGTAATAATCAGCAGTAAAGAACAGCAAAGAATGGTGGTCAAAATCTTACGGTAGTAGCTTGAAAACACTCTGCTCATTTCCTTCCTGGTTTTCTTCAGCTACATAGCCTTTTTTTTTCACCCTAGCAACAAAGGTTATTCAATGGTCAATCAACTGAGTAAATTTTTAAAAACTGTTCCTTGGAAAGTAACATAAATATAAAATAAGAATATTTTATCTTCTACTTGAATGAAGTTGATGTAATACGTGTATTTTTGCTTCTACTTTGATCTATAACAAGGTTGCAAAACAGACCTGTCTTTTTATAGAAATCAGTTTAAAGGGAAAAGGTGAGCAACTTCTGAATGTCTAATTGAAAATATTTGGGGATTTGGTGAAGTTTGATCTAACTTCAACGTTGTCTCTACTCCAAGTAGGAGGCTGGATCAGATGATCTCCAAAGCTTCCTTCCAGCCTAAATTCTTTTATGATTCTGGATTATGCTCTTCAGCTGAAGGTCTCAAAGACTCTAAAGTAAAGGTGACATCAGAGACCAAGAGTACAATGTTTAAAAGTTAATCTTCTTTCTCCAATTATTCTTTAAAAGACAGTAGCTGCCTCTTTAGTTGCCCTTATGCATAAAAAAGAGATATAATACAAAGTCCCTCTGGCTCCTGTACAACTGGAGAAAAGGAAGTTGGTTTCAATGTAATAAAACTATTGGAAAACTCCAGTTTTGCTTTAATACCATGGACTGTCCTTGCCACATCAATTTTGTTATAGGATATATTAACAATTTTCACTGTTAATCTCATGGGGAACACTACGGAGGGCTTTCTTCCAGATCTCATCACCTACTGCGAGTTTTGCAATTTTGAATATGAAATGTTTCTTGTCATAAATTGACAGTTCTTGTTCCACCCTAATCCCACAAGGCTCTTCTAAAGAAGAAGGAAATGTAGCAATCAAATTGCATGGTATGAAGTGACAGGTTGATTTGTAGCATTTAAAATTATTATTAGACAATTTGATAGAGTGGAAAAATGTAATTCTCTCTTCTACAAACACTTTATTGGAGTTTCCCTAACTGAGTTGTGTTTTACTTATATTTTATTCATTGGGAATTTTGTCCCTACTTCCAGGAAAACAGCAAATCTTTTATGTCAGATCATGTTTATAGCTCTTTCTTACAAGTCTCCAAATTTTCACACTATGTTGTCATTCAGGCAAATATGTGAGGAAGCCCTGTTTTAGATTAAATGTTAAATGGTGTGTACTTAGCTACTGTCCTCTCAAATGCATGTGCCTGTGTCACAACTCATTCAGTTCCATTCGTCACAATCTAATGCCTTTCCCATTATGAGGTATTTGGTCCCCTCAGCCTGGATGAGTAGCTGAAAAGTGAGTCGTCTTGTCATATTCTGCACATTACTGAGTGAAGAATTTCAGGGCTCAATTGCTTAGCCTTTTGATTTTAACTTTTTTTTTTCTTTTTTTTTTTTTCCTTCCCCAATTTTGTAGGAAACACCCTTCAATTTTTAGTACTTAGAGAGAACAGACGACATGGGAACAACTGAATTTCTATGATTTAAGGAAAAGACCTGCTGCCAGCTATGGAATAATCCACAACAAAGGAAGATATGGGCCATTCAGCACATACAACATCCTCCTTAATGCCTTCCTTAAAAAGATTAAACTGAATCTATTTAAAATTTGACATAAATTACATGTGATGTGTAAGTCAGTCTAGCCATCCACAGCAGTGAGGGATGCCACCTCCACTTCACTGAAGTCAATAAAGAAAACAAATCAAGAGGAAGGAACCACCTGGCTTCATGTGCTGTGCGTCTCTTTCCTCAGAAATTAGAGTTATTAACATACAGTAAAATTAATTAAACTTTGTGGACAACTTTTCACTGCAATTGAAGTCTGAGTATTTTTATGGTCTACTACTTTATTTAATTGATTTCATTAGAATTACATTGGGTTACTCTTGAATGCAGTTTCAGTTAAAATATATTGGGGTTATCTTCATTGATGTGAAGTACAGACAACCCAATGGAGATCAAGGAGCACCAAGGTACATGGCTGGTGCTCCGGTTTCTGAGCTACTCTGATTCTGCCTTAATTTGACCCTTAAACTGAACTGCTTAAAGGCAATGTGGACAGTCAACTCTCAAGCTTCAATTTCACTTTAAAAAGGCAAGCAACAAATGCCGAAAGTTCTGACAAATAGAGGGAACAACCTTTTATCCATTTTTAATACAATAGAGAACTTTGTATCACTGTATAACTGAAACAGTGAACAATGACTGAAGTTTCATTTTCCAAATCAATCATTTTCCTTTATGGGTTAAAAAAGGCAATCTCTTGTCTCGCTGATAAATGGCCAAATATCACCTAGAACTTATAACATTTCCCACTGTTCAATTAATCTTCTTGACTGAACGTATTTATTCTAATAGACAGCAAAAGAAAAGAAGCAAGACCTGGAAACAGAAAAATATAAAATGTTATAACTTAAAGAAGGGGCATGTTCCTGCAAAATGCAATGTCCACCAAAACTAACAGACTGACACTTTTTCATGACATGAAAAAGAGCAATCAAAAAGGAGATGACACATTTCTTCACATTTTTTCCACATTTCTTCAAATGAATTAAACTTGTATTCCATATTTATGTAATAAATATGTATTCCATATTTATGTAATAGATGCATGTCAATTATCAGTCTATAGAAACTGCTGTTACTAATTACTACACATGAACAGCTAAGACCTGAGGCCCAAAATGCATATGTAATGTATATACACATTATTTCTTGGCTGAGGACCTGAAGAGACAGCACACCCTAAGGAAGAAACCCAGTAAGAAAGGGAATCTACAGTCAGCAGACTACCAGCTCTTGCCAGCAACAGGCTTAGATGTTATAACTACCTCTCTTCTTTGACTATGGAGCATGTCTGGGAACCCTGGAAAGTAGGTGGATTGAATTTCTTGTTAATCCATTGCATACAGAACAACAGCAAGAGCTAAGGCACAGCTGGCTGAACGTGGCTCTTCATCTCTTCCTGCCATCCATAGGCAGTCTGCAGGAAAGCTGGGAACCGCATTCACTTCTCCTAAGTGCTAATTACATTTTTCAATTGTAAGGCAAATGTCTTGCAAAACTCAAATAAACTTATGTGAGGTGCTTACCATATGTGTAGCATAAATGTCTAATAAATCAGGGAAATTTTAGATATATTTGCGGAAGTCTGCAAAGTTTGTCAATGAAGAAATACTTCATTATTCCACAGCTATGGTTGTAAACTCTGCAGTCATTTTATTATAGTGTATAGTTCTCTAAGCTATTAGTATGAGTGGTGAAATGAGGGCAAATGGTCAGACATGAGAGAAATAGCATTACAATATCTCTAGTTTGTGGAGCTTGTCTGTTTGGTTGGTTTTTAGTTAGACTAATCATGAAAGCAGGCCTTGTTTGAAAAGAGCCACAGTCTGCAACAAAGTGTGCTTATTCCTGGCCAGACATGTGCGTATGTGTTGTAGCACTTTCAGTTCTGATCCACATGACCTCCAGGCATTTTCATCTTCTCTTTAGAGCTAACACCAGAAAAGTGAGGTCTGTGTGCCATGTATATGTTGTTTGTGAATTAAAATTATTTCAGAGGTAAGTCTTCCAGGAAGAAAAATGACAAAAATGAAAGTGTGGGAACATCAGTAAAGGATGACCAGAAGCAAAGCTGGCCTGACACAATAGTTCCTATGTTTTTCTACCCTGGGCCACAATCTGAATATCAAACATTATTATTCTCTTCTTAATTTCCTGAATTTCTACTGCAGTAAAACAATCCAATTATAATATATTTTGTTGTGAACACTACAGAAGGTGTTGTGAAGAATGAAGTTTTAAGATAAAAAGGACATGGATCTGTTGGACTGAGTCCAGATGAGGGCCACAAAAATCATCAGAGGGCTAGAGTACCTCCCACACGAGGACAGGCTGAGAGAGGTGGGGTTGTTAAGCCTGGAGAAGAGAAGGCTCCGGGGAGACCTTACAGCAGCCTTCCAGTACTTAAAGAGGGCTACAGGAGAGATGGGGAGGCACTCTTGGTCAGGAAGTGCTGGGATAGGATAAGGGGTAACAGTTTTATGCTGAAAGAGGATAGATTTAGACTAGTTATTAGGAAGAAATCTTTACTGTGAGGCTGGTGAGACACTGGCCCAGATTTCCCAGAAGCTATGGATGCCCCATCCCTGGAGGTGTTCAAGGCCAGGTTGGATGAGGCTTTGAGCAACCTGGTCTAGTGGAGGGTGTCCCTGCCCATGGAATGGGGGTAGAACTAGATGATCTTTAAGGTCGCTTCCAAACCTAACCATTCTATGATTCTATGATTCTGTTATTCTATAAAGGTTTTCCATGAAGGGTCTTTCTAATTGGTGGGGTCTGGACATTTTAAATTTGTTTTAAATTCTGTAAGTCCCTACCAGCTGTGTAACAGGAATGTTTCATGAGAAACAGCTTTTAAATGGGTAAAACTGAATTTCCCCCTCATATCTATCCTTCTGCTGATAACTCAGTTGGGCTGCAATGTGGTTGCTACTGCATTACCCACTTAAACAGAAGAGGAAAATTCCCTTTGCTGAGGTAATTAGTGCAGTAAGTAAAGGCACATTTCAAAGCAGAAATCAGACTGGATGATCACAGTGTTACCCCTAGCCCTCCTGGGACAGAATTTAGTTTCATTTTAAGATGGTAAAATACTGTCTTCGCTCTTCAGGGCAGAGCAAAGCAAAGCCATTCAAACACACAAAATGAAACTGTTTTGTATCCAGCTATAAAGATTTCTAAAGTCTAGAAAGACATAAAACAAAATTAACTGTAATTTCATAATAGTCCATAAAGTCAGTAAAAGCAGAATGATTGAGAACTATACAAGTAACACTATAATTTCAGCTAATGTTTCCACCCCAAAGTGCCATTTTCAGACCTAAAACACCATCAACCCAAGAAGCTTGAAATTGTTCTTGCACAATAATATTCTCTAACTCAGAATAAAACACAACAAAATACCTAATTATATTCAGATCAGGCACTCTCAACAGATGTTACACATAGGATCAATATCAAAGTGTAGTTGCCCTGATACCCCACAACTGTAATTATGATCTAAATAAGCAAAGAATAAAATAAAGCAGGGGACCAGATGAATAGTTCTATATAAAAGCAATTTCAGATACTGTAACACGACAATGATGATGAGCCCACAGCACTTAAATAGGTTTTGCCAACTAGTTGGGCACCCAGAGCATATGTTTGAAATAACAATCAGGAAATAATTGTTGCCTAGAAGGCATAGTGCTGTGACACATAGCACAGAGCATTCTTGGTTAAGGGTGAATACTATGTCTTTAAGTAGTTTAAAAACAAGAAGCTAACGGACTAAAGATATGAAATTTGTAGCCCTTTGTGACATTACCTTTCTGCAACCCCATCGTCTATGGCAGATTTTAACCCACATATGACAACAAAATATCTACTGAAACCAATCTTTGCTAAAAGCTCCTAAAATTTTAGGAGACATTTCTTTGGTGCTAGTGGCAATAGTATGGATCGATGGAGACATAAGCCTAAGGAGACAGAGAAAGGTATCAAATCGTAAATATTAGACAAAAAATGAGGCTGAGGACTGATCCAGTTGTTTATTAAAAATCTGTTTTCTAGTGAAATAAAATGTAATTTTATTAATTGTAACGTAGGTTACGGAATCTTTCTCAAAATGGCAACACTTTAATTCCGGTTTTTGGACAATCTAACACAATGATCTCCTGAGCATGAAATGTGGGGTGTTCTAGCATGCCAAGCTGTGAAATCTGAATGTTGCAAAGGGAGGTGTGTGTCATCCTCTCTTCAAAGTAATTGCCCACAGTATTTTTAACCCAATATGATTTCGCTTAATACATGATATTTAGTTTGTGGATTGCTTGCGAGGGGTATACTAAAGCTGTTTTCCATAGCCAGCTCTAAATCACTTGTTACATAATCATAAGAAAACAAGACTTTACAAATGACAACAGTAACCAAACGGCTACATCTACCTTTATTTAAGGTGAGATAATTCTTGATTTAGGAAAGCGGTCTGAATTCAGATTAGAATAAAAACTCTGCCAGTTGTCTCCTGCCCCTCCTATAGAGCCCACAGAGCAAGCCAGCCACCTCCACGTGACCATTCCCTGGACTTCAACAGAGTAGGAAGTTTCTTCATGTCAGGCAATTCAAAGTTCTACAAAGGAGTACATGCTTAAAACCTCATCAACTTTTCAAGCTAGCCAGCTGCCTTAGGAAACCTCAAATGAATGAACAAATTTTGCTTGTGACAGCGGTGTCCACAGTTTCCACTATTTAGTGGAGAGTTTAGAGGTTAAAACATTTGCTCAAGGATGAGGAAACTTGAGTCCTTTTCCTAATGTACTTGATATACATATCACCACCTAGAAGTACTCATGCAGAGAACCATTATTACAACTTTCCAAAGATCAAAGGAGTTAGCCCAACCTAGAAAAAAAGCAAACAAACAAACAAAGAAGGAACAAAACCAAGTAAACAGTTATTTAAAGGTGGTGTGGTTTTGTGTGGTGGATCTTCTGGTAGTGGGAGGGGGGAATACTGAGCTGGCCCCTGTGAGAAACTGCTGGAAGTTTCCCCAGCTCCAGGACGGACCTGCCCCTTACCAAGGCCGAGCCCATTAGCATCTCTGCGAATGACGTATTTAAGAGGGGGCACAGCGCATGGAGTGGCAGCACTGCCCTGGGCAGGGTCTTGCCTGGCTCCTGGCCAGTGTCTGCTGCAACATGATCCCCAGCCTCTGCCGCAGCCCTGCCTCAACCAACCCAGCACAGCCCCTGCCTGAGAGCTGGGAGTTTCTCAGAAGCTAGCAAAAGAACCTGCGGCAGAGAGAGGAGCGGGCTGTGAGAGAGACAGCTACACAGACATCGAAGTCAGTGAAGAGACAGGAGAGCGGGAAGGTGCCCCAGGGCAGAGGTTCCCTTGCAGCCCATGGTGAAGACTATGGTGACACAGCCCATGGAACTTGATAGCTCATGGAGATTTAATAGTGGAGCAGATACCACCCTGTGGATCATGGAGAACCCCCACTGGAAGAGGTGGCCGTGCCTGAAGGAGGCCGTGACCCCATGGAAGGACCCACGCTGGAGCAGCTAGTGGAGAACTGTGGCCCGTGGGAAGGACATACACTGGAGTAGTTTATGAAGGACTGTCCCGTGAGAAGGACACCACGCTGGAGCAGGGAAGACTGTGAGGAGCCCTCCTCTGAGGAGGAAGTAGTGGCAGAGACAAGACGTGATGGACTGACCGCAACCCCCATTCCCTGCCCCCTGTTCTGATGGCAAGGAGAGGTAGAGAAGTTGGGAACAAAGCCTTTGAGCACGGGAAGAAGGGAGGAGTGGGGGAGAGGTGCCTTCTTAAGATGTAGTTCTCTTTCTCATTGTCATATTCTAGTTTTGATTATTAAAAAAAAATTGTTTATGTGTTTTCCCCAGGTTGTCTGTTTCTTGCCTGTGACCATAAGTGGCAAGTGAACCCTCCCTGTCCTTGCCTCAACCCATGAGGTTTTCATCTTTTGTTCTCCCGATTCTCCTTCCCATTCCACCAGAGGGGAGGAGAGAGTGAGAGGCTGCGTGATGTTTAGTTGCCAGATGGGCTTAATACCGTGACAAAAGGTATGCTTGAAGACACTACTTTTTCAGTAATTGCTCTTGATATAAGTGTGCTGCAATCTGCAGTGTTGTGTAGAGGGACCTGAGCTAGCTGTAAACAAGCTCTTCCACCACCAACAATCTTCTCACAACAGCATGAAGCTCCTGGCAGCTTAGTTTGTCCTGTCTTTTGCTACTAGAAAATAATTTTGCTGGAATGTGAAATTGTTCATTTTCATAAGAAGGATTTTTCTCTCTAAAATCCTGACAAGAACACTGATAATACTTTTCCCCTAGTGTTTTATTTAGCCCTGGTGCAAGCAAATCTAAAATCAAGGGAAATGGAGTTCATGGCACTTCCTAGCATGGGGCCTGAGGCAAGGAGGTGTCAGTTCTGCTCCCAGCTGTTCATATGCCCCAGGTGAGAACGCAAAATGCTGTGGTCTTGGCCACAAATAAGCAAGTAGGAACAGCAGATAGGAAATCCTCATGTTAATGTTGCTGCTTAAACTCTTATGGTATGACAGAATACAAAAAGTTAAGGCTAATTAAGTCAAGGAGTGACATTTCTGGACCCTTTTAGGATGAAGCACTGCAGTTTCAACCTCACAGATTCAAGCTCAACTGCAGGGAAATGAAGCCTCTTCATTTTTAAGATAGAGGCTTCACACATGAGTTTGCTGTGTTTTAACTGAACTTTTCTGAGTGTCCTAAGGTCAACAATCCCTCAGCTAGACACAAGACTTCATGCAGAGAGAAATGTCACCAGTCTGAGGAAGGACGGCAGAGTTATGCCTAGCACAGTACAGAGGAAGTCTGCTGACACTACACAGGCACGATGCATTCCGTGTCTGATTACACTGCACTGTTCCTGCTGTTTTAATAAGATTTTTCCCCTTATAAGAAATAACTAACAGTGCCACATTGTGGGGTACCTTTCTCACAGCTCTCAACAGTTGACACTTGGAAATGACTTTCACCAGTGACCTAAATTAAACTCAACAAGAACCTAATACTCACAACTTCAGAGACCCACTCTGTGCTCATACAGCTTCACCTGCATCATCTGGGGCAAGTTGTTTGACTCATCTGAACATAGACTGCCAGCACTGAATTCATTCCTACAAATACACATGTATATGGATGCCACTCTTTGAATGTCAGGCTTTGGCTGCACTCACTGCTTCTTTTCTGCCCTTATTCCTGAGTAGCACACATAATAGAACTGCAGATCAGTGATATCAAAACCATTTATGTAAAACAGTGCACTTGTTTAAAGGAAAAATCATTTATTTGAATAAGATCAGGGTAGAAGAATTATGCATTGCACTTAGAGCACAACTGTCCTGGAAAACATCATGAAAGCATATAGATATTACTATTTTACAGTCAAAGAAACTGAGGAAAATTGAAATTCAGAGTTTGTCTTCCCCTCTTCCCATTCTATGATAATTTTGATACCATTCTAAAGTCCTCTCAAATTCCTCTTTTCACTGTAGCTTCTTTCACTTACTGTCTTCTGTTTTCCTCTAGCTTGTGTCCTGTTTGCAGGTCCTTTCCCTTCCCTTCCCTTCCCTTCCCTTCCCTTCCCTTCCCATCCCCTCCCCTCCCTTCCC
>VZTO01026417.1:100878-130993 GCA_013400615.1 Syrrhaptes paradoxus | reverse complement strand
CCCCCCCCCCCCCCCCCCTTTTCACTTCTCTTGTTCTACTGTACTTTCAAACTCCTTTTACCTAGTGTCACTGCCAATCTGTGTCCTAAGGCACTAAATCAGCACTTGTGGAAGGTGATCCTCCCCTGACTGACTGCTGCTTCTGTAAGTGCCAATTCAGCTTAGCAGGAGGTTGGCGGCCAGATGGCAGCAACAGGACAGTTTTAAAAACTGTGATTCTTCAGTGTCCCCATGGAAAGGGTGGGCTTACAAGACCCAGAGTAGGTGGCTCTGTTTATGTTCTTGTATTAAAAAATAATGTTGGGCAGATATGTTTATTTGTACTGTTATCAATGCAGTTTGCCCAAGTCCTGAGTGTATTGATAATATGCTTATCAGAGCTGAAAGTAATGTTTTCAGTAGAAACTGACAATTTATGAAGTTTTCTTAACTTTGTATTTTGTCAGAAATTCTGATCTCAGACTGTGGCTAAATACTGTGAACTTGTGAATAATCTGTCGACAAACTCAGACTCACCTGTGCTTTGACGTTAGCAAAAGCCACGGTTTTGCTGGTGTTTGCCTGGGGGTGGAAGGCAATGTGGAAAGTTGCAATGGCAAACTCAGACTTGTTCAGACTTGGGACAGCAAAGAGAAACCTGGAGGTGGAGACTGCAGGCAGGGTGTAGGTAAATCCCTGTGGAAAAATCTGCTCCATCTGTAAAGAAGCCACACACGGGACTAGAAAACTTGAATCCTGCAGATCGCATGGGATCTGAGCATACCCTGTCAGGTGAAAGCAGGATGTAAAAGGTTTTCATGAATTGTGCCAATGGAGAAAAGCTGCTCTTCTCTTGAAATTATTAAGTCATGTAAAAACAGACACTGGAACTCTGCAGGCTCTTTAGTTTATTCATTGGGAAATATTTAAATATTGAAAAAAATATCCACTACTTAACTGTAAATTCTTGGTCCTCTGGTGAGTTCTTTCCAGAGAACAAAAATATCTGCTTTAAGAAGTTGTTAGTGGCATTACCATGAGAAGGTCAGGTCTACAAAAATAAAACCTTACATAAGACTTTTATAGAGTTACAGTGATACTAATCTCTGCTTTATTTCTTGCATGGAAAAAACTGGAAAGCCCTGCAGAACATAAATAAGTGGATTATTTTAGACTGAAATAATGAATTAACTTAATCTACTTTTATCTAGATTTTGCATTTTTTTTATTGTTAGACCTTATTGTAAAAATCTCGCTGGGACTAAGACACAACCTTTGTTGTCCCAAGGCCTCTTGAATACTAAATGTACTTTTAATCTGAGTTTCAGATGATTAGGTAAGATCCTTCTTTCCTCTTTGAGTGCCTCTAGACTCATTTCAGCACCAAAGAACATAAAACTCTTGCTGGAGAGAACTTTGAGATACTCCGTGGTTAGAAAAGAATATGGTGAAAACAGTGAAAAGAAGACACTGCAATGTTGTGAGGTAGCTATTCACCGGGGTCAGTACTTCATCCCTTCCTAATCTATGCTGTAGTAAAACCAAAGTCCTTTATCTTCACTCACACACAGGGTAACTCTCATACTTTAGCCCAAAGGAAAAAGAAAAACAGTATATAGCTTTAGATCAATGAAGACAGGATCTAAAGTGGATTGCCTAAGCCTTTTAAAGTTTAAATTGTTCTGACACTGAAAAGGAACAGTTTAAAAGGCAAGAAGTAAGGTACATTTTGACCTTACTTTGAAATCTCAAGATGTTATTACCTCTGACTAGCCATCACATGCAAATTAATTTTAATGTATTATTTAATAAATCTCATTTTCCTATGACTTTACCATGGATGAAAATTATCTTAGTTCTTTAAGAGCAGGCCTTTCTGTAATAGTGTTTACTTCTCTGTCCTAGATCCCTTGATGTCCATTCAACATTACTGTTGCCCTTGCTCTTTTCCCCTTCTCAAGCTGACCACATTTTTGGTACTACCTATCTGAAAAACAAAGTTTCCTAGTACAAGCTCTCTGAAGACTTCAGCAGTAGACCTAACTGAAAGTTAAGCAGCCAACATCCAGGAACCAAGGTCAGACCTTTTAAATCTGAAGTTTTATCAGTGGATGCATAATATCAAGTCATTGTAGAAATGTCCTTCAATATCTGTTTCTGTTTTCATCTCAGGCTTTTGAAAAAGCATTTCCCCTGTGTTCCTTGAGGTCAACTCTCAGTCAAAAATGTCTTAGTATTTCATGGAAAATATAAAGATTAACGCAGATTTCTTATAAGGAACAAATATAAGCCAATTTAATGGCAAGTCATTATTTGAAGGCTTTCCATCTCCCTAGATAGTTCTAGTGCTCTTACCACTTTAAAATCAAAGTGTTTTACAATAAGTCCTTGATCATCTTCTAGTCTGATCAAAACAAACCTGTCTTTGATCCTCTTCCCCATATGTTAGTGAAAATGAGGAGGTCTATACAAAAAGGATTTAAATATTTCATCATGGGAAAATTGGATTTGTCAGTGTCCTTTGCACCCTGGGCAACATCTGAATTTTTATGAATTATTTTCAGTCAAAAATATAATTCCTGTTTTCTACAACTTATGCTTTGCAAAATAGCTTCCAGCTGAGACAAACTTATGACAGCTTTCCTAGCTTGGAAGTTCATTTGGTAGTGTTAGCCTATGCACATAGAAGAGGTATCTATACAGTAATTCCAGAGGCTGGATTGAGAAAGGCAACACTTTGTATATAATGAGTCATATCATAGACTGCTGAAGTCAATTAAAATTCTTCCTATTAACTTTATGTGAAAGGAGTCAGTATTTCACTTCATGCAAATATCTAATATTTAAAAAATTTAATTTAAATATGGGAAAGCCATGCCAACAAATAATATTTGTGTTGACACAGGAGTAGCCAGAAAAAGAATAGACATTTTATCCCGTAAAGAATTAAATCTATAATCAGAAAATGCCATCAGGAAATGAAAACAGCAAAACACCACTTTTAACCCAACACTATACTTTCTAAAATAGTTCACTTTTGTCACTGGATTAAAATATCATCTAAAAGGTAGGACTATAGGACTTATCAGTTGTTCTGTAGAGGCCTAGGTAACTTAAATTAAAAATGATACACATATCTGGTTTCACTGAAGTTTCATCTGAAAGTTTACACTTTTCAACTGAAACATTTCAGTGGGGAAAAAAAAAAATCTAAGTAAAGAAGCCAAGCTTTCCAGCGAAAAGTGTTTTATTAAAAAGCTGGTAGTATTTTGAAAAACCCCTTTTTTTAGTTATTCTTGAGTTGGAGGCATTAAGTAACGAATAGAAGTGAGTAGAGAATGATAATCTTTCTATTGCCATTTTAAACAAATCATTAAATTTTATAACAGGGGTATAATTAAGTTGCACAGAATTATTTAAAACCTTTATAATATGGACATCATTGTCTATCAGGCTCTAAAGGCTTGTAGAGTGATTTCTTTGCCATATGTTTCAGTTTAATTGGAACAGTCTTGCCTTTCATCCTAACTTGTGGTGTCTTGGCTTGCATTACACTAAAACTTTTTTTGGAAGCTAGGGTATCTTCCGTTGTGTTAGCAGAATGCAAACTATTGAAATAAATTCATTTTCAGGAAGACTTGCCTCCAAATAAAACTATTTAAAAAAGATTGAAGCTTCCAAAATTAACTGTAGGTAGGCTTGTAGGCTCTAGGTACCCACATCTGAAATCCAAAAGTCCTCCTATAACGTGGCTACAATCAAGAAGCAAACCTTGTTTGGTTTGAAATTTCCTCAGCTTCCTGCATGCACGTGGGCATCTGTGCCCAAACATCCTCGCTCATGCTGGGGCTCTGGTGTTGCGCCAAGTTTCACCTCCACCAGGCACAGACACCCATGGGAAACCAGGCTCCCACCCACAGTGCTAACTGTGGTTTGAAGTACAGCAGTCAACAACCAGCAGTTCAAAAACAAACAACACCCCCAAAAAATGGTGTATAATTGTTTCATGAGGAACAGAACAGATAATGAACTTCTGTCTTGTGAGCAGATTTTCAAGTCCAAGTTGCATAGGTCCTTCCCCCTTGCTCTGTGCTCTTGTATCTCTGAGTTCTTCAGCGAGAAGTTAGAGATGAGCTCCACCCTCAAGGGAAATTCAGACACTCTCTGTTCTCTGCTTAACTGCCTACTTTCAGTATGTGGCTAGGAATTAATGTCTAAAATCTTCACCTCTGTCAGATTTGGTTAGAATCTGTTAACGTGATTAGTTGGAAAACACACGTAGAAGCATGCACACACATACACACACAGAAAGGGGCCGTGATTTCCTAAGTCTTGTTTCCACTGTGAGTCAGGTTGTAAATATCTATTGTACAATAAATATGTTTATTTTCTATGATGATTTATATGGAATCTGTTTATGTAAAGTAACATGTGACTCGGTGCTGTAATGCGCAAGTTTCTCATACTGCAAGGGATAGCCAGGGGCATGTCTCCACTTTCATTTTTACTGTTTATCTTCTTAGACAGCTGCAAAGTTAACAACATTGTCAGCTCCTGTTAAATGTAACTCCTTACTAAACTCTGTGTTTTCAGTGGAGACCAACATCTTTAAATGTTTGAGGAAAAGGGCACAGAAATCTTAAAAAAAATGTTAAACAACTTTGATGTTTATTGGCAGATGTTTATTAATTTTTTTTTGTCATTTTCTCAAACAACAATTATAAATACAATTTATAATTGTCAGTGTTTTGAGCCAGCATAGTAGTTTCTCCTTTTTCTTTCTTCTGAATGTCATATTATGGTTAATTCAGTATTGAAGTTTTGTACTCCAGTGGGATGTGATAAGATAATGGTAGTACAGGCAGAAACTAGTTAGGCTGCAGATCATTTTTATAAATATTAAAAAGAATCCCCTCCAGACTAACAAAGCAGTGGCATATGCAGTGCTTGTTGTTTGCACCGCCTGGCACTGAAATGTTTCGGTTGGTCAGGCACAACCAAGCACAAATTAATCAGGTTTGACTGAGCTACATCCTAGCTAAATCCTTATCTTCTGCAACACGAATTTCAAAGCCTACAGTAGTTATTTCATAAATATTATCATTATTCAAGGCCCTTTGGGGGAGTACCCTAATTTCATAAACATATTATGCTTTTTTAAAGGAAAAGTGAAACTTGTGCTGCAGGGACCACCTGTGTAATTTGTTTTGCTTATATATATGCTTAGATAATTGTATTTCATAAGCTAAAAAAAAAAAAACAAACAAAAAACCCAATGTGAGCAATTATTTCCTGGCAAGTAACTGTTATTTGTATTCAAGTAGATAGCCTGGATCTAGATCTGATCCTCTGAAACCACGGGCCATTTTTTCCAAATTTACTTACTGTATAGCAGACACCTGGGCTGACTCTCACCCTCTACCCAAATTCCACCCACGATGCTCAGGACAAAGGGAAGAACTGATGTTGGAAAGTTACTCTTTTCATTAAAAATAGACCGGAAGTTCTTTGAGCACTGATGAGTGTAGTGAACTGTGACGCTGCATGGGTTTATGTGTCAGGATTGATTGACCTGAATGTTTAAGAAAGCACCAGTTCTAGTTCAGGCATCTCTACAGCTCCTCTGTTTATTAAACCCTCTTCAGTGTAGATTCTCTAGTGTGCAACAGCAAGCAGGGTTACACTAACTGAGGGATTTCCCTCAGTTTAGGCATCTGTAAAATGTTCTTTGCCTCCCCAAATTCCTATTGTCATGAAACTTGGGAAAGCTTGAAATTTTTAAAATACATCTACCCTGTGTCAGATTTGATTGAAGTAGGCAATTTGACTGAAACAGGCATCAGGATTCACAATGTGGGGGGAAGGGATGACTGACAGATGCAGACAACGCAATAACATAAGTCTTGTACCCTTGGGAAGAAGAGTCTAATAAAGAAATCTTGTTCTTTACGAAACCAAGGAGAGAGCTGTGAGTTCTTCTATTGAGGTCAGAAACCGCAAGCCCAGGATGAGCTGCTAGATAAGCACAATTGCAAGAGGGAAGGACAGAAGCACTAGATAACATCCCTCAACCAGGATAATATTTTCAAAACAAAGGAAGAAGAAAGATGTAGGGAACAAGGGACAAGAAAATAGTTCAAAAGGTCTTAGATTAGGGGAGACAGCAAGCAGGAATTTGGGTAGGCTGAAGTCAGATATTAAAAAGATTATAACCTGAGAATAGGGCAAAAGTGTTATATCTGAGAGAGCAGAATAAACTGAAGATCACAGCGACATTTGGAAGCAATTATACTGAATTTATGTGGGGCAGAATTTTTGTTATAGCACACAGTTTGTGACAATAGGGAAAAAATAGAAAATAACAACATGGCTAGATGGAGTAGGCAGATGGATGAGCACATTGCTGAAACACTGTCTGCATTAGGGAATGCTACTGATTTAAAATTGAAGATTAGTGTTGTCATCAGGGGCTAGAAAACCTGTTGCATGGATTTTTAAATGATATGGGGAAAGAGTCTCGTCTTTCGTGCTGTGTCCTCTGTATATTATCTTGTAATATCTCTTTTTGTTTCATTTCTTATTTATGGATTTTTACTCGTTGCCTTTTCAAGTCTTTCCCACTGTTCTGTTTCTCTCATTTTTGCTTGCTTTTCAATACCTACTGCAGTCTGTTACCCAGCCTCCCTGCTCATTTCATGCAAAACCAAATTGAAATGCCACTGAAAATGTAAAAACAAGGTAAAAGTGTTATTTGATATTATCTTCAATTTTTGGATGTTTGTTTTCCTTGTATTTTGATTATCATTTAATTGATTATCATTACCTGCCTTGCCTGCATGCCTTGTGTGAATTTTATCACTGCTCTTCATGTGATTAATATTTAGATTAAATGAGACAGCGCTAGGAACTTGCCTAGGTTTCAAAAACATTGTTACCATATGACTCACAAGAAGTGCCACATTGATGGCCTTGAAGGTCAATCATCTCTTTATTCACAGGCCAGGTACTCTACAGGCAGTAGAAGCAGAATCTTCCAAAGGTGTGTTACTGCTGATTTTACTGGTAACAGGCAAAGGCCCAAAAACAGGATTCCAAAGAAGAAAAAAAAAAAAAGAACAAACCCAACAACAACCCAAAACTCCTCTGCCTTATATTCCTTCATACATCCTTATCATTATTATTTGACCTTCTCCAGGAAACGTGCCCAAAATGGATTCTAAACTCTCCCTCTCTTTGCTGATCACTTGAATAAGGAGTCTCCATGTACTTACATTGCTCTCCTGGGTGTCTGGTGCTTGCATTACTCATTGAACCTAATAGCAAACACCCACCAAAACCTCAAACAAAAGGCTGGTTACAGGTGCTTGTATTAAGGCAAACTCTTACTTTAATAAAGGGAGGATTTGCTTGGGAGAAGACAGGAAACTTTAAAAGGAGTGATGGCTGAGATTAAGACAGGGACAAAGCAATTCAGAGTGCTGGGCAGTCACAGCTCAGCAAAAGCAGGAGAGAAGGGGAAAGAACTTTGGTTTTATTATTTTTTTACTATCCTGCTCCCTGAGAAGAAGAAAAATGCACTCTCCATTATTGCAAGTTGATAATCTATTCTTAAAAGAGGCATTTGGTTGGCTGACGAAGGTTGAGTTTTAAGACACCCAGCAAATGCACAAAAGTCATAACTCATTATCCACACTCCCCTGAGAAATCACTCATCCCATCTCTGCAGGAAAAAGGGTAAGATGGTATCTTACTTAAAAAAAAGATTTTTCTTAAGTAAGAAAAATGAAATATTAAAAATGCAATGAAATTAGAGGCAACAGGCTTAAAATATTAATTTTAGAATAATTTTCTATTTGCTTTATTTTCATACATCAGACTCCGTTCCCAAGGAAATGGGAGAAGAAAGTAAGCAGGTAGGCAGCAGTGGAGAGTCAGTGCTCCCACTTGTCACTGTCAGTGCCTGCTGTGCAGGGAAAATGCCAGTCTGCCAAGAACCAGAAAAAACCTCAAGGGGGCAAACTATTCCTAATGGTTGTGAAACTTGGAAGCAAACAAAAATATGAAAGGACAGAAGCCCTGCATTGTGCTTGTGCACTCAGAAGGACTTTTCTCAAATGTTTTTGAATCTCTCTTGTTTCAAAAAAATTTTGAAAGCATTTTGTAAAATACTGCTGTGAACTTTAGAGGATGCAGAATATAACTGTTATTTTCTTGAATTTTGCAAAGCAGAGAGTATTCCCAAGGCCCTGATCCTGCTCATAGCAATATCAGAGGCTCAGACACATTGCATATGGAAGCCTTCAGTCAGAGAGTAATTTCAGTCATTCTTAAAGAGGTTTCTGCTGGTGAAGGGTGCTTCATGTGGCATAATTAACAGAGATGAACTGTCCCAATTAATGAACTTCAAAAAATTTGGGGTTTGGTTTTTGTTCAAGGAAGATCCAATATGGGTGCCTAGAAGACTGGAAGCATGTTAAATCTTATCCAATAGCCTTAATGTAACAGGCGTATATTTCACAAGCCTTCCCTCACATCAGTTCCCTCCTGGTCTTCCATCATTGGAAACACGATCAAACCAGTGAAGAATTGCATGCCATTTTCCATCCTTTCCAATTTTTCGCCTGCTAAATAGACCAAAAGATAAGGCTTCCTAGCACATATAAAATAAACCTCTAGGCATGGTCTTTTGTTCTAGGGGTTTCCTGCTTTGATTTCCACAGATCCTGTGGATGATTACCAGAGGCTCCCTCATCACATAGGGTTGGCCCTGCTCTTGTCTCCAACACAAAGTTTTTAAGAGAAGGAAAAAGTACCTGGAGCCAAGCTAGCAACTCTCACTATATACTAGAGGTATAGGGAATTTTTTTATTTTGCTGTAATGTTAAGTACATAGCTGATTGTGTGCTGGGAGGCCTCCAGGAAAAAAAAAAAAGGTATGACAAGGAATGAGTTGTATACCAGATAAAATGCTCTTGCAGACTCTGAAGTTTCACCAAACCTTCACTAGGATTTTTTGCCACTGTTGTATGAATCATTCTAACTGCACTCTTATAGATCCACAGTTTATCCTGGCATAGGAGAAAAATACATACTTCATCACTGAAAACAAATCAAAAAGCTGTGGGCAGAAAACTTTCTCAAAAGCATTCATGTTTGAGTAAGTTGAGGCATGCTTGTCTTACTTGGGTGCACTGAGATTTGAGTAATTTCCTCATTTTCCCAACACTGTGGCTCACATTTATCAATCTCACAAACACTGGCATCCTCCTCTTAGTTCCAATATATGCTTTTACTCTTCATGTCTCATAGATAGTTCCCTTGGAGAGTTGCTAGCTGCTTTCTTCCTTAGCCAGGCAAGCACTGCAACTTTCTAGCATGTTCAGGAAATAGTAGATCCACATTTTGTCATTCTTCTTCTGAAAGGGCCAGCAATTAGATCTCATCACCTTCAGAATTTTGTAAAATGGATGCCTTATGCCTTGAAGACACCTTCCTTTCAGCTCATTTTTTAATAATAAATTTCATTCTTACCTCCACTGACTATCAATGATATTACTCAGCTCCTCTGATGGACCAGGAAGGCCTGATTCTAACTTCAGTCTCAGACTATACGTAGCTACATTCAGCAGTGCAGTGGCAAATTGGGAAGCTCCCTAGCTGCAGATTTGTCACAGTATTATAAGTTTTGCAAAGTTTCAGCTTAATAACATGATTTGATAAGACAGAAGAAAAGGCTGGAATCATGAGGAAAGAGAGGAAGCTGATGTGGGACTGGACAAGAGAAGGCTCGGAGGAGACTTAAAAGCAGCCTTCCAATACCTGAAGGGGGTCTACGGGAGAGATGGGGAGGCACTCTTTATCAGGGAGTGTAGTGATAGGACAAGGGGTAACGGGTATAAGCTGAAAGAGGGTAGATTTGGACTAGACATTAGGAAGAAATTTTTCACTATGAGGGTGGTGAGACACTGGCACAGGTTGTCCAGAGAAGCTGTGGATGCCCCATCCCTGGAGGTGTTCAAGGCCAGGCTGGATGAGGCTTTGAGCAACCTGGTCTAGTGGAGGTTGTCCCTGCCCATGGCAGGGGGGTTGGAACTTGATGATCTTTAAGGTCCTTTCCAACCCAAACCATTCTATGATTCTATGACTGTGAAGAGGAATCTAAATGGGATGGAGGTCTCATCTCTGAAAACTTGACGGTTGCTACTGTCTTTTATTTTTGGTGTCCAGCACGCTCTGCAAGGGGTGATAACAGCCACTATTTAAAACAGAAAACAGAACTGGCTGAAAATTGAGGTGTTTTTACTAAAATATTGATGAAAATATGTTTTCTGATTTTCTCTGCTAAAAGCTTGTTCCAATAAAAATTTTCCAACCAGCTCTAATAGCAGGCAATAAAGCTGAGTATATTGAACTAGAACAATGAAATTGTTTTTATGTTATGTGTTATCTAAGAATGAAGGAAAAGTACTGAAGTGCACTTGCAGACTGACAATGACTTCAGAACTAATAATGTCACCAAGAAATATTTAGATAGATTGGAGTTGATTAACACAGCCAGATGGAACAGTGCAAAATAGCCAAAATATGTGCTATAGCAGAGACAGATACAGATTGTACAATGCAAGTCTTTGTTTTCTAGACAAGGACATAACTTCTAACCTCCTTGTCATTTTCTGAAGCCTATTTCTTCCATATATGCTCAAGTTTCTTGAACTGACAGCTGCCCATCAAACGTAACAAAATCCTCCACTAAAGGCCATGTTGTGGCAGCAATTTTAAGCAGTGCTTTTCCTTGATGTTAAGACTACATGTTTTATCTGTTTTTACATATCTCAGAGGAAACCCACCATTTTGTCACATTTTAATCAGCCAGAAAAGTCTTCAAATTTCTAAACAGGTTTGTGGGAGACTGCCAGCATGAATTTAAAAATAGAGTGACTATAAAGTGTATAGTATATGCCACGTCTAGCCCACTCTTATTCTAAGGAATGATTATATGCCAATTAGCTATATTATTTCATGTCCATGTGATATTTCAAATGTGATCAACGGACAACTATTTTTGACTAAAAACTGAAAAGAATATGTAGATTCATTTGTTCTGAAGCAATATGAAGGGTAGATGAACATGGAGTTTGTATTTCTAAGCAATTAATTATAATATTCAGAATAAATAGACTACAGTGTATAAGTAAAAATTAATTCATTAAACACAGGCTGAATTATTGAATTTATGGGTTTGATTTTCAAAAAATAATTAATGCTTTTTGCAGCTGATATTCTGTAATGTTTAACCATCAAAATAACTGAGGAATTTTCAAGACCACCATTTAAATCACTCAGTCACTTTTAGGACATTTCCATTATAGCTACTCAGTCAAAAAGAGTAAAAAAGGGTAAAAAAGTAAGCACTGGGAATGTATCACATTGCTCCTCTTCTACAGTTACTGATGTAGAAACTAAGAATAATAGTCTATAAATAATATCCTAGAATCATAGAATGGTTAGAGTTGGAAATGACCTTAAAGATCATCTAATTCCAACCCCCTTGCTATGGGCAGCAACACCTTGCACTAGACCAGGTTGCCCAAAGCCTCATCCAGCCTGGCCTTGAACACCTCCAGGGATGGGGCATCCACAGCTTCTCTGGACAACCTGTTCCAGTGTCTCACCACCCTCACAGTAAAATATTTCTTTCTAATATATAGTCTAAATCTACCTTCTTTCAGCTTAAAACAGTTACCCTTCATCGTATCACTACACTCCCTGATCAAGAGTGCGTCCCGATCTTTCCTGTAACCCCCTTTAAGTACTGGAAGGCTGCTGTAAGATATCCCCGGGGCCTTCTCTTCTCCAGGCTGAACAATCCCAGCTCTCTCAGCCTGTCCTTGTATAGGAGGTGCTTCAGCCCTCTGAAAATCTTCATGCCCCTCCTCTGGGAGCACTTACGAAAGATGACTTCAAGAATAAGTAAGCTTGTTTTATCCTCACAATCTTATTTTGTCCTTTTGGAGGTGTTTCCAACAATTCAACTTAGGGACCATTTTGAGGCAATGTTTGCATATGTTTTTGAAAACCATTTGTAGTATTTCTGAAAACAAGAAACACTTTGAATCACAGAATCACAGAATCACAGAATGTTAGGGCCTGGAAAGGACCTCGAAAGGTCATCTAGTCCAATCCCCCTGCCAGAGCAGGAACACCTAGATCAGATCACACAGGAATGCATCCAGAAGGGCTTTGAATGTCTNTTCTCCAGCAGTTCCCTGTCCCTCTTGAACTGTCCAGAACTGGACACAATATTCCAGATGCGGTCTCACCAGGGCAGAGTAGAGGGGGAGGAGAACTTCTCTTGACCTACTGACCACCCCCCTTCTGATACACCCCAGAATGCCATTGGCCTTCTTGGCCATGAGGGCACAGTGCTGGCTCATGGTCATCCTGCTGTCCACCAGGACCTCCAGGTCCCCCAGGTCCAACCTGAGATACCACTATTATTTCAGTGGATTTTTCTTTGCAGCTGTAGGACAACCTAGTTCAACGTCTCTTCTGCAAGCAACTTTCAGACTGTTTTTGCCAAACAAAATGCTATGACTTCAACACCCTTTTAGAGTCAAGCAGCTGAAAATCTATATTTTTTCTCAAGTTTATCCTTATTTTTCCCCTTTCCCCCCTTAAATGTTTCCACTGGAGCATGCATATTCATTTGTGGTCCATTGGGTTATACAACTTGATCATTTGTTTGCAAACCAGCTCAACTGCCTGAGGTTCCGTGTAAGACATGGTTAGGTTTTTAGAAGTAACTGTCTAAAAGTTCAATCCTTACTGTTCTTTGCTATGGCAATGTATGCTTTACACTCAGTTTGGTTATTTTTTCATAGTGACATCAGCAATATCACATCTCTTTAACTTGTTTGTGATTTTCCAGGATCTATACCTGCTTCCGTATTGCTTTTTGCACTTGATCGATTGCCTTGGTAGGTCTCTTTGGCAACATGCTGCATGTTGTTTTCTTGTCATTTTCCTAGTTTGCTTCTAGCGTATTTTCTTTAGATCTGCTGTCTCAAAAAGAAAAATATTACTTTGTTTTCTGAGGTCAGAATTCACTTTACTTCCTTTCCATTTTTTTGCCGTTGGGAAATGCACTTTACTCTTCTACTTTTCTCATTCTTTTATTGCAGTACAGAATGCCCTAAAGTATGTGCAAATACAGCTGTTTCCCTTGTTGAAATGCTGAAAATATCTGCCTAAAGTTTGACTCTTTCTTTTTTTAACTATGCAGCTTGGTCATTGCAGTTGGGAAGCACAACATGTGGCTTTCTGGAATTTCTTTCTAGTTTCTGCCCACTGCCTGCCATTGTATTACAATAAGGTAGAGTCTATGAGGCTTCTAGCCACCTTTTCACACCCTGTAGCTGTCCAGCAGAGGAGAAATCATCTTTGTTTTTATAAACTTCAACATACTCTTAAAAGGTGTGTAACAATAAATTGCTCTAAGCAAGCAAAGAATGATGAGATAGGAACTATTTGATACCTGTTTGAGATGCCCCAGACAGGAAACATCCTGTACAGAAATGAACAGGTAAGTCTGTAAGTACTGCGCAAAAAAATAAAAGACCTGATATTTTTAGGCACTCCACATCCTTACCTCATGTCAGTGGTGAGAATACTTTCCATTTCACCACCTCTCAGTTTTGGACCCACACTCTGAAGTAGTTTGAGAGGTCATATACAATAGGTAGTGGATAATATAATTTCATGACTATTTAATAACTATAATGACTATTTAAAATTTTGGAAACCTTGTTTTCATAACACACTATTTGTGAGGACTTTCTGGTTTTATATGTAATGTGCCAGTCATTTTTTTGTCAATCATAACATGTCGTATTTCTAACTCATGTCATTAGTATGTCATTGGTACAATAAATGTATTTCAAAATAGTTTTCTAGTATCAGGTGTCTAATAAGTTTCAAAAGCAAACCCTCAAATTTTCATATAGAGGTCAAATTACTCTGAAACCCATTGAGGAAATGAAGCCTGATGCTGTAGAAAAAGCATAAAATAAATCCATGAATGAATTAAGAATTATTTTTCTGTGTTCCCAAGCTTGGACTTAAATTACTTTCTGTGGTACCATGTATGTCATATTTTTAGGAAAAAAGCATTTAGAACATGTCGTTCTATCAAGAGAAAAGTAAATTTGAATGAGACTTTAACGCACAGACTTATATTACTAACTTCCTGGAATACATCAAAGCTAAAAATGAAGAGCGGCAACACTGGTTCGGAGTTGGCATCTATTCTTCCCATAAGAATTCATCCTTTCCCAAACACAACAGTGATAGTAATGTTTATGAAAAGTGAACGGAAAACAACCCACTTCTCACTGTTTACTTCCCAGTTGCAGCATGGGAAAGGTGAAAACCTTGTTCTGCCTAGACTCTTGTTCAGTTGAGTTAGTACAGGTACTTGGGTTGGCAAATTCCTGCTCTGGCTCCCCAGTGCATCCCTGAAGGCGGAGGGATAACCACTCCCACCAGCCACCTTGCGATGTGTTGCAGTTTCGTTCAATGACACCCTGCTATGTCCATGAAAATGCCAGGTTTTTGGGCTCTGAGTGCTACAAAAACACTCAAGGTGGCCTTTCAAAAAGTCTTATGAGGTGAGTGGGCACCTCACCTCTGCCACCTATCATGTACTCTCTGCTTTTATCCCACATGCCCAGGGCAGCTAGTCCTCCATTAAACCAGTTGTGCCATTGCTCAACGTAACGTAGTCCATGGCATACCAGAGTCAGACAGTGACCATGATACAGGGCTTTGGTGGGGGTTACCAAATGAGAGCATATCCTTCCCAGGTGCAGTCCAGCTGGGGTCCCTCTCCCACCACTTGCCCTATTGAACTGCCCTATGGAGCATCACTACAAACTAGGCACTGCCCTTGGTGAATTACTTGGGCCACTCAACTCTACTGCTTATGTGCAGTGAAAAGGTTACCGAGTGTGCTTTCATGGGGAAGCATTGGGGAATTTACAGAAGCAGAACTGACAAAAAGCTCTATAAAATACAGAGTTTAGTTAGAGACAATTTGAAGATTTTGAAGGGCACAAATTACAGTTTCTATTGGTTTTGAGTATGTTCACATCTTAGTTAAGCTGGCTTGTGTGATATGATAAAAGCTGTGGACCAAACAGACACTGGCATCAAGAAACACACAGTATATTTTTATAAATCACTTAAATCCATTATTTTCACAAATTCTTTGGCTATTTTTTTTCATATTTAAGGATTACAGCTACTGAGTGTCTTTTGCTGTTTCTTTTATTACCTTTGGATCTGTCTACCTAGTTGTATTTCTACAATTAGTGTTATAATTTTTGCAAATTTTATTAGTTTTACACAGGTTAGATTCAACTCATAGCTTCAATTTTCAAGCCTTGCTTCTTTTGGACATTAAAAATGCCTGTGTTTATTCCCTGAAGTTAAATTTTCATACAACAATATGTAAATCATAGAATCATACAATCATAGAATGGTTTGGGTTGGAAAGGACCTTAAAGATCACCAAGTTCCAACCCCCCTGCCATGGGCAGGGACAGCTTCCACTAGAATACTATTAAATAAATACAGTGAATTGCAAACTTTTAAATAGCTGGAACAAGTTTTATAAGATGTTATGGCATGTTTAAGATATAAAATTATC
This sequence comes from Syrrhaptes paradoxus, assembly GCA_013400615.1. NCBI lineage: Eukaryota > Metazoa > Chordata > Aves > Pterocliformes > Pteroclidae > Syrrhaptes > Syrrhaptes paradoxus. The sequence goes on along the minus strand of VZTO01026417.1, from coordinate 115,308 downwards.
TAGTATTACCTAGTAGGAAAATACTATCCTTTTTTTTATACATTATTACATTTTTTTTTTAAAGTATGGTTTCAAGTCAGGCCTAAGGATTAAGTGTTTAGTGCTGCAGTTCTGACTGTATTACTACTAGGCTACAGACAAAATAAGAATGGTCAAAAAAGTGCTCTCCTAATAGGGTAAAATACTTGGGATTATCTGTTCACACATGGGAGAGTCATTCTATAAGGTAGGTTCAACTATTGCTTATATAAGCAGACACAGGTTTTAAATATGTGTAGGTAAAGACAAAGTTTTATTCAATTTATAATTCTTTACTTATAGTTCACATGGATCATATTAGTTTTTGGTGATTACACAATAAGCAAATTAAGATATGTTTTCAATTTTAGGTAATATATATATGAAATTCAGCAGTAACTTTTAAGTGAATTCTGAATATTTCTAGTTTACTGTTAACAATAGTTTCAATTGCACTAAAATGTCCTGAAAAGATTTACTATGTTCTGTTAACTGGATCTAATAAAAATTTCTGTGATTTGGTAACTGAATACTGCAAAAAATTATGAAAATATTTTTGACAGTTAACACATAAATTACTGATTATTTACACAATGATTCCTCTGAGTGTTTAATTTGATTAGCTTCACAAGATGTCTTTTGCATTATAAATGGAAGTGTTTAACTCAGAAATTATATATATTTTTACATATAAACTTTTTTCCCTGTTGAGAGTAACAAAGGATGAGTCTCCACATGGAAATAATTTTACAATACATGGTATAGAGAGGCATCCCACTGCAGCTCTTCAATTACTGTCTTTCAGGTGACTCATTGAGTGAATTAATAACAACTGAGTGGAAACAGCAGCCCCTGGGTCAAACATTGACAATGAGACTTTGAATTACACTTAACACAAAATACACTATGGTGAGCTTCTTGTGAGCTAGTTTTTCTTAGTCATACATTTTTACACACGTGAAAACAGTAATTTTCTTTGCCTGACTTAAAACAGAAGTTCAGCAATCTTCTCTTCTTGATTCAGTTGAAAAATGGAATAACCTTTCTGAAAGAATTATAGATGTAGTTTACATATTTGTACTAAGTAACTTAAATAACTTGATAGTGATTAGTTGATGAAATTCAGTTACTTCAAAGTACTATTTAATAAAAAATTGTAACTTCCATAAGTTATGTAAAATGCACACAGACCAAGATTATTTATGATCTGCTTATATTTTCTATGTTATATCATTATTTGACTTGTCCAGTTTCAATCAAATATTAATGTGTCTATATAACCTTAATGCATCTTTATCCTTTGTTTAACAAAATTAAGAGATACTATAAATCAAACTAAAATTGCAAAAGCATCCTAAATCTAGTTCAGGAATCTTCCCTGTTTTCTAGATTGTCTCTGTTTTGTGAGGATTCTTCAGTGATCTATAAAAGTTAATAGACTAGAAAATGGGCTGTGCCATCTCTTCCAGTTGTGATGAGTTCATTAGTCTTTACCTGAAAATTTGACTGTAGTTATTAAACACCTTCACTGTTGCCTGTGAATATGTGAGGCTCATCTGTGCGAAAACCGCTTTCAGTTTTCAGAGAATCATAGAATCATAGAATGGCTAGGGTTGGAAAGGACCTTAAAGATCATCTAATTCCAACCCCCCTGCCACAGGCAAGGACACCCTCCACTAGATCAGGTTGCTCAAAGCCTCATCCAGCCTGGCCTTGAACACCTCCAGGGATGGGGCATCCACAGCTTCCCTGGGCAACCTGTTCCAGTGCCTCACCACCCTCACAGTGAAAAATTTCTTCCTAATGTCTAGTCTAAATTTACCCTCTTTCAGCTTATACCCATTACCCCTTGTCCTCTCACTGAACTCCCTGATAAAGAGTGCCTCCCCATCTCTCCTGTAGACCCCCTTAAGGTACTGGAAGGCTGCTAATAGGTCTCCTCAGAGCCTTCTTTTCTCCAGGCTGAATAACCCAAATTCTTTCAGCCTGTCCTCATTATGGACGTGCTCCAGTCCTCTGAGCAGTTTTGTGGCTCTCCTCTGGACTCCCTCCAACAGGTCCAGGTCTCTTGTACGTTGGGGGCCCCACACCTGAACACAGTAATCCAGGTGGGGTCTCATGAGAGCAGAGTAGAGGGGCAGAATCACCAAAGCGAATGGGTCTAACCAGGATTTCACCTTCTTGTAAAGAGAGTAACATCAAAATTTTTATTATGCTGATAATAATCAAGGACATTATGAAGAAGGAAGAACCCCTGCATTAAGCCAAATTCACTGAGTGCAGGTTGTCTCTCATGTATTTCAAACAGGCTTTGAACACTTGTCTAGTGAGCTGCACTCCTCAGATTTCTCAATGATAAATCTCCAGGGAAACAAAAGCAGCTCTACAGATATAGTGATACAGGTTTTTTCCTTACAATTTGGAAAAAGTCAGCCATAACTGGAAAGGACACAGTACTTTGAGTTTTAATTAGGAGACGACTTTGAGGAAAGAGAAGTATTCTTTTGTAGATTAATTACTTGGAGGCACAAGAGACAAGTTTCTAAAAACTTTGTAGTACCTTGTTTTTATAAATCACTGGTCATCCATGAAAGGGAGATTCAGAATGTTTTTTAAGTCAACTCAGTTAGCTTCAAAAGGAACATCACAAATAAACATTTTATTTTCTTAACAAAGAAGAAATGATACCTGTGAATAGTAGGTTAATATATTATCATTTTTGTAGTTCTATTGAGGACAGTCCTTTCCTTTCTCTCTCTCTCTGGTGAAAATATTTTTGCATATGAATATTCTTATAATTTTTCTCTGCAGTGCTGGCAGACAAGACGTGCCTTCCCCCCTTACTTAATATGAGAATAAAGGCTATCACTCCCAGAACCCACTAGTCTCACGGACTAACACACAAATCTCGTATGTTGGGATTGCAGTAAATTTTTGGCTCTACAGGTGCTGTTGACTTTTGATTTAATGAAGTGTTAGGGATGTCATGACAGCTACCGTCTTTGCTTTAATCATTAGGATAAAAGCTTTTATTTATAGTACCAGGTGGTGAACAGCTTCGATCCACTTCTTATGTCTCTGTAAGTTTTATAAACTGCGGGAGCTGGTCAATTATCTTCAGCTAAAACATATTTCACTAAAACTTGGGTTTTTCCAACATGAATTATTTGATTTTTATGGAATCTTCTTTTGGGAAAGTAAAAAGAAATTGATGGGCTTCAAGTCAGCATTACATTAATCTCTAGTCATACTCAAACTTTGTACCTCTGTGAAGCTATATCATAAAGCTCTTTTTATTCATCTTCCCCATGGGTCTGTGGTCTGCTAGTCAGACCTTATTCCCTATTATTCTTCTCAGACCTCAGTTCGTGACATGGTCTCCCAGCCATGGTCATTCTCTTGTGCTCCTGTATATCTGCCACCAGAGGCACGAATGTGTGTTTTTCAAAGGATTCTGGTGCAAAGATGCCTCAGGTAGGACATAACTGAGATGGCACTCTACTTGATGAAATGATAGACAGAAGTGTCGGTTGAGTCCTGAAGGCACTTCAGTCACACGGGGTGGAATAGCCTGACCAAGCACTGCACTTACACTGGGGTTTATTCTAAAATGTTAAACTGATTTCCACTGTGTGATGTAGATATGTTCTGGGAATCAAAGCCTGGCTAATAAGGACAAAAGGCTCAGTGCTTTTAGGATTTTTTTTTTGGTATATGTCTTGTCAATGGAAAATCACTATTTAAAACACACAGGATAAACTTTGATTTGATTTGCTGTAAACTAGTAGTGAAAATAAACATTTTGTTTTACTTGCAAGAAACTTTGCTATTTACTTTCCATAATTTAAAGCAACTCCCCAGAGTTTTTGCTGATATTTATTTTATATTTACTGTCTTTTTTAACAGTAATCCAGGTGGGGTCTCATGAGAGCTCATTATTTTGAGTGTTTTGCTGTTAGGTAGAACAGGTTCAAAACTTCCAGCGAGAATGAAAATCAAAGCACAACACCTAATCATATCTGTGTAGGGTCACACTGTCATTTCCTTTAGAGGTAGAAAATATCCTCTCTCATAGCTGGAATCTCTTCAGACAAAGGAGATAATAGTGAGAGATCAGACAGCTGGGGAAGTCTGAACAAAACGGAGATATTTCTAAACATATTCTTCTTCTAGGTCAGTGTTTTCTGATTTTCAGTGGCAATAAGGATGATATGTAACGTGCTGTGAGCAACATCAAGATTTGTTTTCCGTGTTAATCTGAGACAAGGTTGACTATGGGGCTAGGAAAGAGAGTGACAAAGAAAAGGTAATATCAAACATTTGCCTTCCCACTGCACCCACCTTATTATCTTATTTTAGGGGCTTGCTTATATTTCCTATGTTAAATGTTGCATTGGAGGCTTATAGAGTTTTCTGACTCAGCTTTCTGTATGGACAAAGAACTCTTAAAGGTCCAAAATGATACCTTCAGTCTGCTGAAATGCACAGCCAGGCTGTGGGGGGAACACCGCTATCCTTGGGTTAGAGCTCCTGATGCTGTGAGATTTTGAGGTTTCAAGCTAAGTCAACACACCCTCAGCTATAAAAATATCTAGAATGCTTTAAAATGAACTTTAGCCGGCTGAAGTCGGAATGTGTTTAAGGGTCCCAACTCAGGACTTGAGCTAAAATGGAAAGATTGACATGGTAAGGAGGGAGAGTAAAATGATGAATGTGATAGTAAAGACAGAATTTCAAGATTTGCGAAGAAGGAATGTTGACGTGGGTATGGCCTTTTTTAATATTAGGACAAACGTATTTGGATTGTGGTTATTCCTTCTGGGCTTTGCCTTTTGGAACTCTCGTACCAGCCAAGGACCATTAGGGTGGCATGTGAATTAGAAACAAACTCAGAAGAGTCAGCCAGCCTTTTAGAACATGGCGTTGAATAAACTCTTCTCAGCTGGGTTTGAATATCTTTTCTTATCATGACAGCAACACTTGTAAACAAATACGATGCCATCATAACTTAGTTCATCAGCTCTGTCATTTTTTTAATAAAATAATGCCTGGTTTTCATGAAGTGGGTCATCTGTAATTCTTGTGGAACTCACAAAAATCCCTTGCCACTGCTGTATTTTTAGCAATGAATAATGAATAACTGATAGGATGAAATATAGTGCTACATAATTGGCAAATGGAGAACATTTTGCAGAAATCACTCAAACTATTTTGAATTTCATTTCTAGTCATGGTTTATTTAACACTAGCAGAGTGCTGGAAGAGTTTCACAAAAGATTGATGATCCTCTAGAGCAATTCCTAAGCGTAATATTATGTCTTAAAGAATTATGTCACTTACTTTAAGGGTGCTAAGAAAGATATTACTATGCATCAATAAAAATTCAAGTTTTACCAACCATCTGTATTGCATAAATCAAGTAGAGGGTAAGGATTTCCCCAGAAAACCATTAAGGAATGGAATGAGATGGCCCAAAAGGCATTTACTGTACTAAAGCATGTTGGTAAATGCATTATGCTGCAGCTACAAGTAACTTCAGAATAAATTTTAAGGACAACATTTTCAAGGATTTGTGCCCAGGGTCCTGTTTACATGGAAAATGGTGTTTCTTATCCTTTGAGTAGAGACTTGTCTAAAAGGAAGAGGTGCACCTGCTCAGTTTGAAGTGCAGTTTCCAAACCACTTTAAAGCTGATGTGAAACACTTTCCATTTCAGCTTGGCCATTTTATTTCAAATGAACTCAAACTGATAAGAAATCCTTCAGCTGAACTGAAATAAAATAACTTGAAAAAATGTATGTGCGTGTGTGTCCCTATATATATATATATATCTGCATACACAGGAAATTCTCACAACTAAATCAAGGGAAAAAAGTTTAATTAAAACTAGTAGTTTTTTACATGTAGAAAAGACTGTAGTCAAATTAGCTGAATGCTGTTAATTTAATATTTACCACCTTGCTGGGAATCTAAGCTACTATTCCATCTTTTTACCTGTTTTGGAGATGTTCAAGGCCATTAGACAATGACTATGTAAACACTTCAAAACTGATTACATGTATTCTGTGTTTAATTTCCTGCACTGAAGATGCTAGTGCATCCACGTGCAAGTAAAATTTCATCTAATACAGGCAACACGGATAGCTAAGCATGAACATATCCATTATTATTATTATGCAAAGAGAAGTTCTGCTTGTCTGTTCCTTATTTCTAAGATTACTTCAATAGCCCCAAAAATGTGAGCAAAGGTGCAACTAAGTGCATTACAGTTACTCTCAGAGAACTGGAGTTAGATCTCTATTGTTTAGGAAATACACAAATTTTTGTTTCACAAAGAAAAGACAATTATCTCAAGTTCAGAATGTTAGCCAAATTTTAATTTCTTTCAGAAATATTTACTTTGACACTTTAAGGATTTATAACAATTTTTTTCTGAATCTTTTAAATACAGGAAATAAGGATTAGCATGGCATTGTCTAAATTCTGTGTAGTTTATATTTACAAATTTACTTTTTGAGTAGAATTTATTTTGTAAAATCCAATGGGGAGTTTGGTGTTAAACTATGCAGTAAACAAAACTGTGCGTTTCAGGAGAGGAACCTTTCCTTGAAGTGCATATCACTTGGCTTGATCAAGAGTACTGATATGATGTCTCTTAAGGGATTCATAAAATACCATTAAATGAAAGAATGACAAAGACTGTGAAAGGTAATAATGCATGTATTGTCTTACCTATCAATGGTCCTTGGGACCTGCTCCACCCTGAGGAGCTGTGTAACCCCAAGACAGTGCCACACAAGCCTGGAGGCAAGGTGGACTCTGACCACCACACCGAGCGGTGCATTAAGACCATCACATAATTTCATAGGCATTTTAGAGCTATTATTTTCCATCACTAATGGTTCGGGGTGCAATTGGAAAAACTTATAAGTGGTAACAGGGTCTCTTTTTATCAGTTATTCCAAATTATGCTGTTCCTTCTTCCTTTTTGTATAACAGTGTTTGTCAAGCTGCAATGGCTGTACCTCACTCTTATCACAAGTACTGTGACACACCAGTTTTTCTCCTAGGTATCGACAAAAAAGCTTATTAATCTCATTTAATTTCCTGAAAACTCAAGGCCACTCTACAGCCTGTTGAAGCACTCAGTGATATTAAGCAAAGTTTATTCGGAAGAGATTACAATGCTTATCACCCTAGGTGGCCTGTTTTAAAAATTCAGAGTGTAGCTCTTGTGAATAAAGCTCATTCTCAAGTGTCGTGCTTTTTAAATAATAATGGTCACCAAAAGCGTGTCTTTATCAAATTGGTGCTGCATTACTGATGTTAATGACCCTCAATTCCGTTGTGCAGTCTTGGTCTCAGCCCCAACCCTGCTGCCAGACCTAGAAAATGACTCAATTTTTCTAAATTCCACTTTTTGGTTTTCTTTCTTCTTTGTATGTGGGCTTGGCTTGTAGAAAAGTTTATAAATACTTCTTTCAAAAACACATGGTTTTCATAAGAGATAGTAGTGGTCTGATGAGTCCTTGGTGTGATAGTTTCTCAACTAGATACAAGTATTCAGGGCATTAAAGTTGGGGCAGTTTGCAACTTTCCAAAGTGACTGGGAAACTTATTAATGTTAGTAAATGTCCCGAATCACAAACAATGGGGAAACATTGTTAAATGTCTGAGAAGTCCATGCTGAGATTTTCCAACGAAATTATCCAATTCTTTACTGGAAAATGACCTGAGCTTCAACATATTATTAACCCAAATATTAATGTTTTATATTTAAAAGTCAAAATAAAAATATAACTCTCTACACCACTTTGATGTATGATGAAAGAAACAAATCCATTTACACAGTAAAATTCTCTTCTTATTTTTATTGTAAACTTGCTAGATCATCCTCTCTTACCAAGGGTCGATACAATGCCTTCTGTGAAAGGACCCTGACATGGGCCTTCTTCAGGCAACAAATAACTGTTATCACTGCACAAGAGCTTCTGACTCAAAAACTAGAAAATTCTTATATATGAGAGGTGAAGTGACTCGCAGGTACAAAGCTTAGTGCTCTGTGATTTAGTAGTCTAATTCTGTAGTCTAAAGGTAGGTTAGCCCTCAGCTAGGTTAGCAAAATCAATGAACCCTGTAGTCTAGGCTGCCAGTCGGTTTTAGGTAGTCCTTAAAATAAAAAATCTGAGAATGATATGGTGATATAGACTCAAAGTTCTCCAGTGAATGTAGTAAAAAATAGATTATAGTGTTGCTGAGCTGTCTTTGCTAGATTCAGCCTCTTTCCTGCCTGATGTTACAGTCACCCAGATTCAACTAGAGGATGTTCTTTGTCTCCCTGGCACTCAGTTAGTAAATCAGAGCAGTAAAAATCTTGTGAGCCAGAAACCCTACTTTTCAGTAGCCTCAACATTACTCCCAGGTAACACGATACATACCCTGCATTATTCATTTAAAATCAGTCCAAATGTAGCTGTAATCTTAACCATGAAAGCCTCCATCCAATTTGACATTTCGGAAAAAAGATGAATAATGAAAACAGACTATAATAAAAAGGTCTCTCTGTACAGCACATTTAGATAAAATAACTCTAAATTTATGCAAAGATTTATGCAAATATGTCAGTCTTTCTCAGGACCTTAACTTCAACTAATAATTTCAGCCAGGACACTGCAAACTTCAAGCTAACAAATACTGCACCACTCTTATGGGCAAGAGCATTACATTTTTTATCATGCAAAATAACTGCAAACAGACATATAACAAAGAGGCTTGGACTGGTTTACAGCCTAAAGGAGACTATAGGTTTTCCTGAGGCAAACAGAAATCACAGTGTCTGCACAGGTGAACCAGTGCAAATAATAGTTATCCAGCCACCTACGACAATCTTGCATAGATGCAAAATGTTCCTTTTCCTATTTCTGATCTCAGCTTGCTGCCACCTGTTGCACTAGGTATCAGATCCAAATTCAGAACTTGAGCATTTCGCCAAGTGTTTGAGTAAGTTTGAGAAGTACTTTTGCCAGCCCTTTCTCCTAACATATTCAGTGGTTTGGGCAAAGCTTAAGTAGGGCTGAGTTTCTAGGCTAGTGTTCAAGGTACATTTTGGGTTCTAGTCGCTTCACTGCTGTTTCCCCCAGCTCACACCAAACTGTGCTATGACAGGACTGGAAAGACTAGGTGGGTCACAGACCTGCAGTGCTTGGTGGTGTGATAAGTTACTTTGGAATTAAAGATGTAGAGAGTTACTCTTGTAGGTTTTTTATCTATGCCCTACTGCATTGGGGTTTTTTTCCCTTCTTTCTGTGTTCTCATTTATTATGGTATTTACTTATATAGCTTTTCTTCTGCACCTCTGTTAGAATCTATTGTCTCCCTCTTCTACACGCCCTCAGCATCCCTCCTCCCAATTGCCAAAGCCACACAGCCAGTTTCCTGCAGACAGTTGACACTTGTCTTATGGCAAGCTACAACAGGCGTGTTCTCTGTTTCCACGTTTGTGATAGAAAGTTTTCAGTCTTCTATTAGAAGATAGAAACTTCACTGGCAAAAAATATCTGTGCACTCTTATAATGTTAGTAACACTTTTCAGTGGCATAAGATATTGTGAAAGGTACTTTTCTCTGAGGTGGTTCAATAACATAGGACAGGAGAATGTTCAGGAGGGGCTTCCCTGACCTTCCAGCTTGCTAATTGTTAATGGTGCTGCAAATTTGAGCATAGCCACAAAAGGAAGAATAATAAGGGAAGATTTTAGTGTCCATTGTTTCTGTGTTTAAACACTGTCCAGATTTTGAGGTTTACAATGTACTGTTGGGAGTGGTACTGTTTTCCTTAAACCAGTAGCCAGGCACTCAGGATTATATGGGAAACTCGTTGATCTTTCTTGTGGTGGAAGAGAAAAAAAACTTCATACATAAGCTTGGGAAGTTGGATTTGGAAAGTATTAATATAGGGATATTTTAAGAGTTTTATTCAACATTTTATGGATATTAATGTTGCCCAAATTTGCCACAAAGAGGTCTAAAGGGCTTTGGGAGGTGAGGTGTGATGAAACTTGCTGAGTGATGCAACTTGCTACTCCTTTCAAAAATCTACTGCTTATTCTGCTAGAGATTGTGACTGGATTTCTTGGCCTCCAAGACAAAGCTCATTTTTTTGAAGTAAGCTCCTGCTGAAGATAGGTATGACCTATGTGATGAAAGGTCGAGTGGCCAAGGACCATTTTCTCTTTTGCTGACTTTGCTAAGGGCAGAACTTCAACAGAGGCAGAGGGAAGAGTCATCTTACAATGACACAGCAAGATTTGCTAGAGCTTTGCCCTCAAAATGGTGCATAAGAGCGTATGCCTCTACAAGGACAAAGCATATGGAGATCTCATCAAAGCTCATTTTATCTGTCTACTACACACACACAAATTATGTAATTAGTCTGAATACTAAATAAACTAAATAATCAAGTAAACAGCTGTGTAATCCAAATGTACAAATCTGATAGATCTAATAACAATAGTAGATCATCAGAATCAAAGTTGCAAATTCAAAATCTGTATTTCAGCTAAAAGCCTGTCAGCTGAAACAGTTTAGCAAATAGGTAGGATGTACCAGAAAACTAGTCCAGGGAATGAAATGAGTTTATAAGGCAGCAAAATACCATAGATGTGAGATGGACTAGATTCATTCAAAGCTTCATGAGAAATTCAGTAATTTCAAAAATAACTTGAATCTCTTCAGCGACTTCAAGAAAAAGAAAAAAATTGTAAGGCTGATATTTAGATACATTTTTACCATGGTTACAATAAAATACTCTCAGTCTCAAACCAACAAAATGTTTTTTTCCCCCATAACACTGTATTTTCTGACTATACAATTTCCTGCAATAATAACTACTATGTGTTTTGTATTGACACATGGTATGTTTCATCCATATATCCCAAAGCACTTTCCTCAAGAAGATGAGCATTGTTAACCTCCCTTTAAATCAGAGACATCTCAGAACCCATTCACTTCATGTCCTTTTAAATCAGAGGGATCTCAGAACATATTCACTTTATGTCATGAAGCATGGTGAAGAGACCTTCAAGCAAGGAAAGACCCAAACTGCTAGACTGCATAGTACAGTACCATACATGAGTATCAGTAGCTCGGGTTTGCCTTAGCAACACAGGTGTGTAGCCAAGGGTTGAGTCCAAGCTAAGAAACTCCTTCTCAGGAAGCCAAATTAGCAGTTTTCAAGATGATAGTGGTGTGGTCTTATTGCCTCTTGGTCTACAGCCAGTTCAGTAAACATCACTCTCAGGAACTCCGCACAATCTTGAGGAGATATTGTGTAGTCTAGGAATTGCAGTAAGGCCAGTACTGAACCCACATGTTCTGAGTGCTTCTCCATATGGTTTCAATTATGTTATCTGCAATTTTAGTTTGCAAAACCCAACACTTGCCAAGTAGAAAGTTCAAAATAGAGTTTATGAGCTCTAAGATGACTTTTGAGCTCTCCTTTAAGCAGTTGTATCAGGGTTTCCTAAAATTATTAAAAAATTAAGATATAACCATTTCATCATCTTATTATACAGATTTTTAAAGCAAAAAACTTCACACTTCTACTCTTATTACTGATTTATTGCTAGTAATCACATGCACAGTCTTTTCCGCTCCCATACTTTTAGTCTTGTAGATGGATTATTAGTGATGAAGAGAGTTGGTACCCTGTTAATTTTCTGTAAGAATTTGTGTGTAAAGGATATTGCCAGTTTAGGCCAAACGCAAGATGTTCCCAACAGGCGGTGAGCCTTCTCAGCATAGTTTCTAACACAGGAGCGATAACAGCATTTCACTTGCAACCTAAATATTCCAAGAAGATCCAATCTCTCCTTTTCCTCTACAACAGTTTTGAAATTCAATGTTAATGCCTTCAAGAGAGTTTTAGGAGGAGTTCATTCCAAAGTCAACATTATATAATGGAAGTGATCCAGCCTAAAATGAATGTGAGAAAGCAGGTTACCCACGAACTAACATTACAGTATAGAAAAGCAGAGATTTTATTTCTAGCTGTGTTTTACTAAGAAAAATGAGCATTGCATCATCTATCAAAGCTTGCAAACTGTATCCATGTGACTTACACTCTTATCCTGGAGAACACTCTTAATCAGAGTCAATCTATTTTTCATATTGGAAGAAGATCAGGCAGGCAATATCATATCTTGAGATCTCAATAACATTATTTTGCTGCATAAATAGAAAGACAAGTCTTCCTTTTTTAAAAAAAGTACCACCTAGCTAACTTAAACAGCCTTTTGAGCACCACTGTTATCCCAGAAGACACATACACATATTTTTAAAATAACTTAATGTGATTTTTTTTTTATTACAGTAGGAAACAAAAAAAGAGGAAATGTAAAATTTCAACAGTAACAACTCCAAGCTTCCTAATTTTGGAAGGAATAAAAAGTACATGCAAGACTCTTAGTCCTTGCTCCATGTCGGAGGTTAAGACTGCCAAAAATTAACAATGAGCAGGTGCTCTCTGAGTAACAATGAAGCCAAATCAGACGAAACTTAGTTTTCACAAGAAGCATTCTTACGAAGGAGTCCTTTCTGGTTAAGCCAGTCCTGTGATCTTGACAAGCCAAGGCAGAGACACCCACAGCCTTTCAACCTACACGAGGACTCCTGCATNACAAAAACAAAACCAAAAAGAAAATCTAAAGAAGAAGAAAGAGGAAGAATATACTAACTAATGTTTGGGTACAAATTGTATTGGCTCTTAATCAGATGGAATTTCATCTCAAGGAGTGTGTAGCATAAGATCAAGTCCTCTCTTTCATGAGTAATAGCGTTTCTTTTCCATGGCTCTCAATCTGGTGTGGTTACAGCAAACACATTAAAAAGAACTAAAGCAGTGGAGAAATACAAAAGAAACACAGACGATGTCTGTCTGTCTCCCACTCATGAATCCATGTCAGATTTTTTGGTTTAACTTTGGTATTTGAAGATGGTTTTGCAGTGTCAAAGAATGTGCAGGATGCAGCAGTATTTGAAAAGTAACAATAAACTTAATTCACATCATCTATGTTAAGCAAATGAACAAGCAAACAAAAAACCAATTCATCCAAAGGACCCACTCTCTGTGAAGATGGCATATGGATATGCAGAAAATAATTTGGATATTTTCTTTATGGAACCAGGTTTTCACCTGGGACTGTGTCACTACCCCTCCTTTTGTATAGTAATATTATTCAGATCCCCCTTCCTCCTTTTGTTGAGATTACATTTTCCAGTTCTCTCCTAAAATGTTTTATCATGTTTCTCTCAGCTTTAGTTTTGCAGTATTTACTATTGCTTAGGACCTGATTCAGCGCAGTTTTACTCACATTTATCGGTGCCAAAGGACTGTGCCATTGTGACACTTCCAAATGAAGTCAGAATTAACAAATTTTTGGTAAAATAAAGGANTTGGGCTTTGGTACAAATTCTGATGTATTCTCTCTTCAGAGGGGTAATCAGGAGGACATTCATAGCTGAAATACGTAGACAATATCTACGTGTTGCTCAGTTATTTACTCTGAAAGCAGCTACAGCTTTCACCTTAATGTCACTGAATGCAGAATTCAAGCCGATCTGTTCAAGACTGACCAAATCACAGAGCTGTTGCCTCTGGAAACAGAACTGCCAACACCTGCTGAAAGACACTGAGACTTTCCTATGGAAATTAATGAGGGGAACTTCATAACCTGAAGAAACAGTTAAAGTCTCCCAGGGTAAATATGTACTGAAGAGAAGAAAGGTCCCAGACGATAGGAAGCCCTATCTGAAGGGCACATTGCTATCAGGACATTGCTTTTTGAGCCATTTTGTGGTAGTCTCAAGGTTTGCTAAGAAAATATGAAGAAGTGCGCACTGCTTACGTGACACTGTAGGAAAATTTAGTTACAGAGCTCTCCAATAAAGAAAGCTGTTCTTTCTTCTTGCTTTTTATTCCTGCTAAAGAGGTTTGAACTGATGAACAGCTTACAAAAATACTGCAACTAAGATAGAGATATAGCAACTTACCTGAATACAGAATCACTTGGAGTAAAAACTGTAACTTAATTCCCTTTGCTTCACAATCCTGGTCTTTAAAATGTGATTTTACATGTCCCTCTGCACTTCTCTGGAAATGTAAAGCTGATGAAGTGGCCAGTTGAGATTCTGCGTTGTATGAGATAACACATGATGTACATAAACCAGCCATGACTTGAAGGGGAAGTCAGGGCAGGAATAGCTATGGCCAGATTCCATTCAAGTGTATCGGAGAACCTTTAACAGCTTTCTGAGCAGAGCTACAATTTCAACTCTTACTCTATGCTGAGACCCCTCCCCCTGCCAAAAAAAAAAAAAATCCAAAAGAAAAAAAAACAAAAAAAAACCACCTCAA